>JAADXW010000398.1:0-23157 GCA_023337975.1 Phytopythium ostracodes
GAGAGAGAGAGAGAGAGAGAGAGGGCCTGAGTGTCTGGGCTTGCGGGTTGCATTCGCTGTTCGTGCGCGTCTTTTGATCCGTACTTTCTCACGTTGGTGTGTTGTGGTGTGTGGCAGGACGTAGTGATTGTGAGCTATGCGCGCACGCCGATCGCGGCGTTCAACGGGACGCTGGCGGGGCTGACGGGTCCGGAGCTGGGCGCGGTGGCGAACCGCGCCGCCGTGGAGCGCGCAGGTCTGCAGCCCATCCAGATCCAGGAGGCGTTCCTGGGCAACGTGGTGAGCGCGGGCGTCGGCCAGGCGCCGGCGCGCCAGTCGATCCTCAAGGCGGGCTTCCCGGACTGCATCCCGTGCACTACGGTCAACAAGGTGTGCGCGTCGGGCATGAAGGCGGTGGCGCTTGCGACGCAGAGCCTCATGGCCGGCAGCCAGGAGGTCATGCTCGCCGGCGGCTTCGAGAGCATGTCGAACGTGCCGTACTACCTGCCCAAGGCGCGCACGGGCTACCGCCTCGGCGACGGTAAGCTCGTGGACGGCGTCATCTTTGACGGCCTCTGGGACCCGTACAACAACCAGCACATGGGCTTGTGTGGCGAGAAGTGCGCGGACGACTTTGGCTTCTCCCGCGAGGACCAGGACGCGTACGCGGTTGAGTCCTACCGCCGCGCTATTGAAGCCAACGAGCGCGGATTCTTCAAGGACGAGATCGTGCCCGTCACAGTGCCTGCCAAGAAGCGGGGCGCTGACCCGACCGTCTTCGACAAGGACGAGGGTCCGTTCTTCACCAAGCTCGACAATATCCCAACGCTTCGCCCCGCTTTCAAGAAGGATGGCACCGTCACGGCGGCTAATGCGTCGCCGCTGAACGACGGCGCCGCCTCGCTCGTGCTCATGACCGGCAAGAAAGCGCGTGAGCTTGGCGTGACCCCTCTCGCGCGCATTCGTGGATTTGCCGACGCGGCGCAGGACCCTGTCGAGTTCACTATCGCGCCGTCTAAGGCCGTGCCGCTAGCGCTGCACCACGCTGGCTTGCAGCAGAGTGACGTTGACTACCACGAGATCAACGAGGCGTTTTCGGTCGTGGCGCTCGCCAACATGCGCCTCATGAACCTGCAGCACGACCGCGTGAACGTGAACGGTGGTGCTGTCGCGATCGGCCACCCCATCGGCATGTCGGGCGCGCGTCTCGTGGGTACTCTTTACCACATCCTCAAGGAACGTGACGCCACCATCGGCTGCGCGTCCATTTGCAACGGTGGCGGCGGTGCCGGCGCTATGGTGATCGAGCGTCTGAACTAAGCGCGTAAGATGATGGCGCAGGGAGAGACCGGGAGGTACAGAAACGAGCAACTGCCGTGTGAAAAGAAACAGCGAAATACCAAGTGAGGGCTGAGTACTTAAGTACTTCACTAGTAAGTATGCCTGTGTAGAGAAGGTAGTATATGGTTGTGGTAACGTTCTCTCGCAGGCGTCGGCAGCAGTCATCAAGATCGCGACGATAAGTACGATGCTGCTGGGGTTGATTCGCTGCCTTCATCAGCGTTTATGACTCTCTCTCCTCTCCCCATCTAGACCGGCCCTTGGAGTGCGCCGCAGATATCGCGCAGACTCTTCCGCAGCAGGAAGCGCTGGTCCTCCGTCAGCTCGTGTGCGTCACTCATGGTCTCAACGAACGACTCAATCTGGTGCGCAGGCACCTCAAACTCGAGCATGCTGAGCGTGAACGACCCGAGCTGCCCGAACACAATGTTGTGCACGCGACTCACGGCCTCTTCGCGCGACGGTATCCCTGTTGCGTCATGGAACGTCCGTCAACCAACAGTCATCAACTCGTCTCAAGCGAAGGTAAGTGATCAAGACCGCACCGTTGTGCTTGGGTGCGCCGCTGGACAACTCTTCCCACGGACACAGCTGTGGCGTCTTGAGCAGTTCTTCCCGGATCGCGAGCAGCAATGCCTTCTCCCAGAACTACGCTCATCAAAGCGTCGAGGTCAACACCGCGGCACTCACTGGTCAGTTCATCCTTTCCTCCATGATTGAGTGACACATCCGGCCTTTGAACGCACCGACGGGTTCTTCCAGATGGCGTGCTTCTTGACCTCTTCCTGCAGGTACATGCGCGCGGCGCCGCGCTGCAGGAGCGCCGGATGGGCGTCTTCAACTGAGTGCAGCAGCGCCTCGTTCGCGCTCTCTCGCCGCTCGCGACGAGGTGGCGCATCATTGTCGGCCGCCCCCTGTAAGTTTGCTTTTGTTGCATCATCTTCACCACTCGCAGAGGCAGCATCGCGTGAAGACGAATTCGTTGTGCGCATCCTGCCGTCACCTCTCGCCACGTAGAACGTCTCGGCTAGGATCATGGCCGTCTTGGTGGCCTTGATGTCGTTTTCGCGCACACACTCGTCCAGGAAGGCGTTCATGCAGGCGACCAGCGCGTCGAAGCTCGCGCGGTCCTTGATGCGCGTCTCGAGGCTGCGCTGCTGGTTCAGACACTTGACGAACATGGCGCGCCCAGCGGCGGAGCGGCACGCAAGTCGCACGACCTTCTCGCCATCAAAGACGGGTTCGGGCGACCGCGGGGACAGCGTCGACGCACTCGGCGAGGATGCAGCATCAGAGTTCGCGTCTACCACCAGGAACGGGGCCGGACTTGATTCGGTTTCTGCTGCGGCCGTCGCGTGGGACACGTCGCCAGCACTAGCAGCGGACACGCTAGTGGGTCTTCCTGTACCACCACTAGAAACTTGCGGTTCCTGTGCGAAGTACTGGTGGAGTGCAGCGCCCATGGGTGTCTGCGTGAGCATCCCCAGCGCCGCGTTACTCGTCGACGACGCTGGTGATGTGGTGGCTGATGACCGATCGGAGTCGCCGCTTGGACGTGAGATAGCGACACCATCGCGCGCGTCTTCGTCCTCCTGCTGCTCGTTCCAACTGGGTCGCGCCTCAAACAGCCCGTCTGAGGGCTGCGGCTGCGGCTTGAGGTCGGCCTCGCTGCTGTCTTTCCGCCTCACGAGCGCGTGCGTCTTGCTCCACTGCCAGTCCAGCAGCGCCAGCGCCTTGCCCTGGAAGTGCAAGTTGTCCGGGTCGCGGTGGTTCTGCAGCGACATCAGCAGCAGCGTCAAGAGTGAGACGATCAATCGACAGTTGCAAGTGTTGAGACCGACTGATGGACGCACGTCGATGAAGAGCTGGATGTCCTCCGCGCGGCTGGCGCTGGCGACGCGCGCCTCGAAGGCCGCGAGCGTCTTGTCGGCCGCGCGTAGGCGCTCGCGCTCGACGTGCGCGTACCGCTGCAGACACGAGTTGAGCTGGTCGAGGCGCTCCTCCTCGGCCTTCTGGTACGCGACGCTCACGGCCATGGCCATCTCGTCGCGCGCGATGATGCGGTTGTACAGCACGGTCTTGGCCCTCGCGCGCGCCATCTCGGCCTGCGCGCGCTCCTCCTCGCACTTAGTCACGCGTGCCGCCAGTCGCTGCAGCTCAAACTCCGGCACTCCGATCCCCTGTCCTCCATCCAGATCAAACGGTGAGTGGCAACCGACGGCAATGACTCAACACGTCGCCCATGCTTCCTCACATGCAGTGCGATCCGCTGACGCTCGCGTGCCTCACGCAGTTCCTCCGCCGCGCGCTTGGCTCTCGTCGCCGCCTACACGAAGATCATACCCACGCACACAGTCATGAGCCCTACGTGCAACCCCCTGCATCCACTTCCTCCCGATCGACGCAGGCGGTCAACCTCCTTGTGAGCGGCGGCGGCGGCCGCGTACTCGTCGTCCACGTTCTTGATCTCGTCGCGCAGCGTGCGGATGTACATGGCGGAGGCGTCCTGCAGCGACGCGAGCGGCTCGGCGACCTGCTCCTCCAGCACCGTGGCGAGCAGCAGCTGCTGGTGGCACGCGGCCTCGACGGACGCGCGCAGCTCCAGCAGCGCGCGCCGCAGACTCGTACCGGGCTCTTCCAGCTCCTCCAATGCGTCCTCGCCGTCGTTCAGCTGGTCCTGCAGCAGCGCGCGCAGCTCGGCGCCCACCTGCCGCTCGGCCGCCGCCTTGCGTCGGAAAAAGTCGACCACGCGCCGCAGACTGCGCTTGCCGCGCTCGGCCTGCGCGCCGATGGCGCCGGGCGGCACCTGACAGAAGGTGCGCCGCCAGTGGTTCTCGGCGCGGTCCGCGTCCGCGTCCGCATGCCACCAGCGCGCCACGCGCGTATCGTCCTCCATGTCGCTCGCCTCCACCATGTCGGATCGGTTGGTTTGAGTGGGGAAATGTATGCTGGGGGGACGAAGAAGAAGGCGACATCCAGTCGTATTAGTTTAGAAAATTTTTGTATAGGTTGCGGAAGGTTTTGCTGTTGCAGTGTTTACGTGAATTGGATAGAGCTACATCAATTCAATACATATTAGCTCAATATAAGTATAATTTTATGGAGTAAAGTAAATGATAGAGGCTCTGCTTCTTGAAGTCGGTTAAAGCGTTCCACCCGACTGTTTCACATCATGGTGTGGACGTGCTACCTAGTATTGTGGAGTATTGTGGAGCAAATAGTAGAGCGCTCCAGATATCTAATTCGTCAATGTGGAACGATCCAGATGGAATATGGCGCCACCAAAGGTCGCGCGCATCGCCAGATCAGGATGAGCTCACTATTTAAACAGTACCTGAGAATATGGGCACACATCCAACGTTCCTATTGGTCCAGCAAGGTGCTGGAAGCGTCCCGCCACCCCACCCTACGGGGCACAGTACGTGTACGCGGCATCGACAATGTGGTGCACGTGAAGCCAGCGGCCACCTACATGGCGCTGATTGGCCCAGCGCTTCTGACAGCAAAAGAAGTCTGGCGATGCCATGTGGGTGGGAAATCGCACACGTTCCTCCGCAGAGCTAATCAAGACCATGATCGGCGAGCTGCGCGACGACCCGTCCAAGAAACCCAAGGCGCTGCGCCAGCGGCTCTCGCAGCAGCTCCTGGTCCGCTACACGCGGCGGCAGCAGCTCCTCCTCTGGTCGCAGCATGCGCGACGCTGCTGCTGACCACGTCGCTGGCGATTAGAAGCCATCGACGCTCCTCATCAGTGCCGGAGCTGCCGCGGCTTGACGAGCGCGCGCAGCTGCTCTTGGGCTTGGGACTCGTAGACGGCAACAGCATCGACGACCACGCGGACGTGGAGCAGACCGCCAAGCCGGCGCTTCGCTCAGGCACGGAGACGCCGACGACACCGCGGCCGCCGGTGGTCGTGCCGAGGAGCTGAGCGAGCTTCGAGGACCAGCGGGAAGCGCCCAGAGGAGCGCTGCTCACGCCCGAGTACGTGTTCGACCACGCCGCGAGCGCGGATGCATCCGATCCTTCGATAGTGGGCAAGCACGTGCGCATGCTGTGGATCGGGGACCTGGTGCAGGCGCCGGCGCTCGTGCTCGCGTACGTCGAGCGCAGCTTCAACGTGACGGTGCACATGAGCGCGGACACCATCCTCGAGGGCTTTGTGCCGCACGTGCGCCGCGCGTACGAGCGCGCCATCCCGCGCGTCGCCGGCTTCGCCTTCCCCAAGCTGCTGCTGCTGTATAAGCACGGCGGGCTCGTGGTCGACACCGACACGGCTCCAGTCTTGGACGCCACCGACGTCATGCTCCTGAGCGGGTGCGACGTGCTGCTGGGCAAGGAAACGCACCTCAAGCCGGGCAAGTTCTCGGCGCCGACGTACCGCCCCGTCGGCGGCGCCACCTACGGCTTCAACCGGCCGTATCAGCTGCTCAACTGGGCCATGATCGCCACCAAAACGCGCAACCGGCACATCGAGGAGCTCATCCTCAGCACCATGCGCTACTTCTTCGGGCTGCGCGACATGGAGCAGGACCTGATGCAAGACGTCGCCGGCTCGGGCATGCTGAGCGACTACGTGGCGCTGCTGCATGAACAGCACGGGCTGGACTACGCCACGAGCTTCGAAGACGTCCGCGTGCGGCCGGTGGGGGCTCTGCATGCTGGACGACGAGCTGCGCGGCGGCTGGATCGAGCACGCGCACATGGCGTCGTGGCACCTAAAGAAGTGAACGGAGTGAGTACGAAGAGAGAGCAGCAAGGCATCGCGCGCTGCCGTCAATAGGATTGATTATCGACCAAGCGAGGTGGTGCATCTAAATACTACTATCGGTGGATCAGACCTTAGATGGCGGCTGGGTACGCCATCATGAAGGTGCAGAAGTCCACGAACAGGTACTTGGTGACGAAGTAGAAGATGGTCGCGAGGAAGATCGAGATCGGCAGCGCAGGCAGCGCCTTGTGCAGCACGGCCAGCAGGAACAGCGTGCCGCCCAGACCCTGATAGGAGGCAAAGAAGAGATGACGTCAATAAACTGATAAAGACCAGGTGGCAGAGTGACCAGCGTACCATGACGATGCACAGGAACGCGACAGCGAAGGTCGAAAAGTCCTCGATAGCGGCGCGACCCACGAGCACGCTGTAGAAGATGAAGTCGCCCAGGCCGAGCTTGATCGTCTTGTCTTCCTCCTCCTCCTCCTCGCGGGCGCGTCTCCGGCGGTCCTGACGCACTTGGACGGGACAGGGGATGTCCATCGAGCACGTGCACACCATGTACTTGTGGAAGATGAGCAGCCAAAGGCGGTCCTGCGTCGGGAAGAACTTCTCGGCGACCTGCGGGGCCTTCCACACATCCTCCGGGCTGAACGTCTCGTAGAAGATGGCCAGAAGACTCACCAGCTCCTCCATCGTCTCACAGTCGTAGGTCGTGAAGTTCGACTCGGCCACGTTGCGCGGGCGCTCAGACAGCACCGGGACCGAGGCAGCGTCGATGTTTGCCGGAATGGCGACCGCCATCGGAGGTCCGGCCATCGGAGGGGCGGCGACGGCAGGAGCAGCAATAGGAGGCGGCATCGCAGCCGAATTGTTCGCGCAGGGGACGTGCGAAGACGAGTGCGACGACTGAGACGTGTGGGATGATGAAGTCCGATGGGCGTCGGTGCGGGAAGCAGACTCGTCGTTGCAGGTCGTGCTCTTGGTTCGCTGCTGCTGCTGTAGCTGCTGCTGTTGCTGGCGCTGCTGGCGGTGCTCCGCATGGGTAACGCCGTCGCGGACTTCAGCTTCGTAAAGGAGACCCGGCAGCGGCGCCTGCTTGTCCTGAATGAGTCCAATCAAGTACTTGAGCGGGCCGCACGGCGTAAGCACGGCGCAGAGATCGTAGCACGCGAACATGACGCAGAACGTGATGGTCGTCCACTGTTATGTCGAATGGCCATCATCATTGCAGCGTTAGTATGGAGCACACAAGATAGCAGTAGAAGCATCAAGATAGCGAGAGTAGCGCACCTCAGGCCACATGGAGAACTCCCACGCAAGGATGACGCTGACCATGACGAGGTAGCCGTTCTGCACAAACTTGGGCGTGCCCTTCTGGTAAAAGATGGACACGACGCCGACGACGCCAAAGTTGATCATGACGAAGAGAAAGGCCGGCCAGTCGACGGCCCAGCCAAAGTGGTCGTTCACGATCTCGTCGACCAGCTGACCGCCGACAAAGCTCAGGATTGCCGTCGACGCAAACATGATGTATCCCGCGAGGAACTGGCAGCAGGAGACGCACATTAGTACCGAGAACGAGGCCGAAACACAGCCACCAGCGACGAAAGAGGTACCTTCATGCAGTTGTACTTGTACAGCAGCGCCATGCCGAACGTGAGCACGGCGATCGCGCCAATGATGACGAGCGCGTTCACGAGCGACTCGCCCACCTGCGACGACGTGCTGCTCGAGCTCGACTCCGAGTCCCCGTACACGAGATACGTCCTGTTCGTTCACAAGCACAACGTGAAACATTAGAACACGCCCCACCCGCGTCGGTTCCTTGACAAACTACAGGACCACGTACTGCATGGACGCCTCGATGCTCTCGCTGCGGTAGTTGACCACCACCAGACTGCGCACAGACCACACAACAGCATCAATATCTACCGTCCCAAAGCCTTCACACCACGTCCCCGACCCATTTCCTACCTGGCTAGGATCATGGTGACGCAGATGGGGAACACCAGCGCCCAGAACGAGTTGATGCCGTGCATGAGGTCGTTTGCGTTCTCCGGGTCGGCCCCCCCGCGCTCTCCGTCGCTGTTCCCCCCCCCGCTGTTCCCGCCGGCCTCGCTGTGGTGCGAGTGTGCGCTCCCCGCTGCCGCCGCCGGCAGCTCCGAGCTGTTGGGAGTCCGCATCTTGTCGTAGCCCGCGGCCAGCAGCTCCGTCGTGTCCACGGGGATCGCGACGCTCTCGCCGGCGCCCGCGGCCCCCGCGCCGCCCGCCGCGCGAGTCCCGCGCGTGTCCTTGGCCATGTCGTTGGACGAGCTGTCTTCTTCCCCGGGCGGTTATATATGGGAATTTGTATAGGGAAAGGACGGCACCCGGACCCGATCGCTCACTTCCTCACTCGGGAAACTGGAATGCCAAGAAGGGGGAAGCGAGAGGGAGAAGTACCGTGATATAAAAATAGAAAGACCCCACCGCCAGGAGTGTGGCAAAGCCCTAAACGCTTTGGGTGAAAAAAGAGGTGGCAGCGCGCCATCTGATTTTCGCAATCGGCAACTGATCTATCTTGATGTTTGTATAGTGAACACTGACTGACCGGAGCGGTTTCACGCCTTTTCAGCATCCGGATTCGCCCCAAATGCGTATTCTTGATCGAGAAGAACGCAGGACGTGTGTAGACTGCGACTGTGCTACAACCTAATATCCTGGACATGCCACCAATCTTTCAGTTTCTAGTGTATCGCTTGGTGCCTGTGCTGTTCAGTGGGGGGGAGTTTGCTTGAAAACATCCAGCGGCCCACACGACGTTGAACGTTCAAACCACGGAACAAAAAAAAGGTCAATCGGTCGGTCGGGCCGACCGTCGTCCGCTCAATTAGCGCTGGTTAGGGGTGTAGAGCAAATCGATTGGCTTGTACCGTGCAGTTTCTGTAAATTGATGAATAGTGCTGAACGCACAACAGTTGTTGCTCTTCTCGTTGCTGTTATTGTTCCACCAGAGCTGTACAGTATCGTGAGTCGCACTTCAGTTCCACCATTTCTGCGGCCAACGGTACGCTATACGATCCCATGACTCGAAAGGTCGCGAGAGGCGGTGTCACTACGATTTACTCCTCTGCATGAGACGGCCTATCCCTTCAACCCCTCGCGCATTGTCACATCCGTCCGTCGCCATGGGCGAATGCCTGCTAGTCGCTTGCTCGTGTAGCCTTGAGGATCATATCGGAATGGTCAGGCGGCTCTCAAAGTCCGTCGCCTGTAGCACCTGCAAGCTCATTCACCAGTCGATGCGTCAGGCCAACGATCCAGCACACTGATTGCACTGCTGGTCGACTGCGTTGCTGCTACTAGACGCACCTTGGCAAAGTCATCGAAGACGAGAAAGTCCTTGGTTGGGGCAGACGAGGCCTCGTCCAGCACGCGCGCCACCATCAGCTCGATCATCTACTGGCAGACCGCCATGGTCATCCATGGAGACCTTGCTTGGACGGATAAATGGAACGCGTACGGGCGCACCTCTTGGCGAGCGGTCTCCACCTCGGCGGGGTCGGTTCGACTGTCGTCGTGCGGCAACTGGTAGACGAGCGCCATGTACACCCGCAGGTCTCTCGCCGAGATCTTGCCGTCGCCGTCAACGTCGTGCAGCCGGAACGCTTCTGCCTTGCGAGGTCATGCAGCGTCAATAGCCATGAGCACGAGGGCACGGCTCGATAGCGCACGCACCTCGGAGCTTGGCATCCGGGGAACTCTGGAAGCTAAAGACGTGCGCGAACCGCGCGAACTCCTGCTCCACGCCGAGGACAGCAGCCAAAGCCGAGTCAGCACACGGGCATTACGACTCAGCTATTGAGCGGGCGGCAGTCACGCACGTGGAATGAAATGGACTCGTCGGACGACAGGTCCAGGCCTTGGAAGAGGCGATCCCGCAGTGGACTCAGCGCGACGCCTGGCGAATCCAATCGCAGCACTACGGGTGTTAGCGTGTTAACAAAGCACGAGGAACGATTAAGAGCCCACCCCACCAGGTATCGCGAAGAACTCGGCCTTGGACATTCTGTCGCCTTCAGCGAGCTCGCGAAACTTGCGGCGCAAGCGGTAGATCTCCTTGAGTGGAACTGAACAGAGCAGTTGCCAGTCAGCGGTGTCATGCATCCTCAGCCCAGCTACAGCAGCGACAGTTGATACGCACGCGCTGTGACCATGCGGATCTCCTCGATCGCCTCGTCATCGAGATCGCAATCCGCCGGCTTGTCCGTGCTCGCCGCCTGCCCCATTGTCCGCTGCGCGCGTCTAAATATATACTGGCACAATCGCCAAGAACCCAACCATCAGCCGCCCTCCATCCAGCAACAGCACCCGCTTGTCTATCATCAGCTTTTTCCCATTTTCATTTGTGCTTTTCCTTCCTTTGTCTTCACAGTTGGCGCATGCTTCGCGCCTGTTTCGACTTGATCATCCCACCGTTGGCTCGCCAGCAACGACCCGGAGGGAGTGCATACTGCCTCGGCTTAGCAGCATGGCGAGCGGCCTCTATCCCTGAAGGCTCTCGACTTTTCGCAGGCCGTTGAGCGCCGCGACGCGGTAGGCCTCGGCGAGCGTCGGGTAGTTGAACACGGCGTTGCGGAAGTACTCGATCGTGCCGCCCGTGGACATGACGACCTGGCCAATGTGGATGATCTCGGTGGCGCCCTCGCCGATGGCGTGCACGCCCAGCACCTTGAGCGTGTCGGGGCAGAAGATGAGCTTGAGGAAGCCGGGCACGCCGCCGAGCATCTGGCCCTTGGCGAGCTCCTCGTAGCGCGCAACGCCGACCTCGTACGGCACCTTCTCGGCCGTCAGCTGCTGCTCGTTCTTGCCGACCATCGAGATCTCGGGCACCGTGTAGATGCCGAACGGGAACACCTCGCCCGAGCGCATGCGGATACGCATGTAGCTCGTGTCGCTCAGCTCCTCCGACTTGTCCTTGAGCTTGTTCGTCGGGTTCTCCGTGCGCATGTGCACCGACGCCAGGCGCCCCTGCTCCATCGACGTCGACGCCAGCGCCGGGTACCCGATGCAGTCGCCAGCGGCATAACTGTCATCAAAACCAAACACGCCAACAAGTCAGCTCCAGTCACAAAAGCACATGAGGACGTGACGGTGAACGACGCACATATGGGGCACAGCAGTCTGGAAGTTGTCGTTGACCTCTAGCAGGCCGCGCTTGTCAGGCTCGAGGCCGATGGCCTTGAGGTTCAGCCCGTCCGTGTTGCCCTGGCGGCCGAGCGTGTAGAGCAGTCCGTCGCCCACGATGGTCTTGCCGCTGTTCAGGTGCGCGACGACCTCGCCGTTGGCGCGCTTCTCGACGCTCTTGATCCTCTCCTCCGTGTAGAAGCGCGTGCCCGTCTGGCGCATCGAGTAGCACAGCGCCTCCGAGACCTCCTTGTCGGCCATGTCCAGGATCTCCTTACGGCCGTCGATGACCGTCACCTCCGTGCCTGGGATGATGCTCATCATGGACGCGTACTCCATGCCGATGACGCCCGCACCGACGACGATCAGCCGCTTGGGCACGGACTTGATGCCGCCCCAGAGCAGCTGGTCGCTGTCAAAGATCGTCTTGCCGTCGAACGGGATGTCCGGGCGCCGTGCCGGCCGCGTGCCCACGCAGATGAGGAACTTGTCGGCCGTCAGGACCCTTTTTCACGACCAAAACTGTCAGGTCTACAGCTATACAAAAGCTCGATCAAGAGGGCAAACGCACGCACCGCTTGCAAATGTCGGCGCTCGAGTGGCGCTTGGTGTCCGTGGCCGTCTCGTACGAGTCGTTGGAGAGTACGGCGACCATGTTCTTGTTATCGTCGGGCAGGAAGCGCGCCGTGCCGTGGATCAGCTCGACGCTGTTGCGCATGAGCTGGTGGCGCGTGATGTCCATCTCGGCGCTCTCGACCTTCTTGACGCGCTGCAGGATCTCCTCAATGCCCAGGCGCTTGCTCGGCGACGACGACGAGTCATAGAAGCTGCGGTGCCGGTAGCCCGTCAGGTGCAGGGTCGCCTCGCGGAACGTCTGCCAGCAACCAGTCATACACACACAGTCAGCCTCCCGGCCGCTCTAACGGCCGGAACAGGATACAGCCAACGCTACCTTGGACGGCACGGTGCCCGTGTGGATGCAGACGCCGCCGATCATGTCGCGCTTGTCGATGATCGCAACCGTCTTGCCGTGCTTGGCGCTGTCAATCGCGCACTTCTGGCCCGCCGGCCCGCTGCCGATCACGATCAGGTCGAAGTGCTCGCTCGCCTTGAGCTCGCGCAGCGTCTCGCTCAGCGGCTTGCCCGTCGGCACGCGCGGGTTCTCGGCCGTCGCAGCGGGCGCCGGCGTCGGTGTCGGCCCGGCGCTCAGCGCGCGGACGCCGCGCAGCAACGACAGGGGACGGCGCGACCCCGCGCGGACGCGGCCAAGGAGTGCCGCTTGGACCATCTCTCTCTGTCTCTGCTGTGATAAATCTAACGGCGAGGACCTGGCTGCTTGGCGGCCGCAATGGATAATGCTGGGGGAGCTTTTCGGGTGGCCGCCTCCTGTCTTTTTGTGTGGCTCACCACCGTAATGGACCCGGGCCCGGCCTGTTAAGCAGAATCAGGGTGAGACCCGGGTTGACGGGCCGACCCGTCGTACAAACCCCCAAAATTACAGCACCAGCTGGTGCCTTATTTTGGGGAAGGAGCGCGCTTCCGGCCGAACTCTTCTTGATCCGAGAAGGGAGAAGGCACGCGCGAGTCCTGGGTTGTGAACGAGGCCGTCGGCAGGCCGATGGCCGTCGTCGTCGCCGTCGTCACCGCGCCGGGGATGAGCGCGCAGGGGGCGAGTGTATCATTCGGGGCTGTGTGTGTGTGTTTGACGACCTGCATCTTGAGAGGTTGTGGGGTGTAATACCCGCAGTACCGTGCTTAGCAAAAGTGTTGGCGTCGTGCTTGGAGGGCTCGAAGGGGTAGGGCAGGTTCAATTACGAAGGCGCCACACTGGTGAGCACAGTGGGACGCGTAGGGAATCTGACCGAGCGAAACGTACATAGGGGACCCGATCATAGTCACTTCAAGTTGTTTCGCTCTTTTCCCCCGCCCTAACTACGCAGCCAACACAGACACTCACAATTACGAGGTGACACCCAACCCGGCCCGTCGTAACTAACCGACCCGCGAGTTTCCACGCATTTGAAGTTGCGGCGGACATGGCACACGCGGCTGCCGGCAGCCCACGCGGCAAAACCCGCGACTTTCCCCATGCCCAGCGCCAAACGCCTTCGAGTCGCCTTACTGCTTCATGAACCCCTTAAATCGCGGTCCAGACCCTAGTTATCGCGTCCAGAAAGGCCCGGGAGGTGAGACGCCCGCCCGACGACCCCGTCGCTCAAACCGTAACCTACTGTAACGTGTTAGCATGTCCCAGTACGCTGAAGCAACTGTGCTTCTCGTGATTACGATAGGCGGGTCGGGCCCGCGCGGGTTTCCGACCCGAATAGCTCTTCGACTTGACCCGTCGCCCCTGCACATACAAAAACCAACACGACGAACGCCTACTGCACTGTACTCACGTAGTATACCGAGGTGGTGACGCCGGCCGACCGACAGACAGGAGAAGACCGGTCGAACGAACGACATCAGACGAGCGCGAGACGCGCGAGAGTAGCGAGTGAACCCCTGCGGCAGGCAATCGGCCTCTTGACCGCCGCGCGACGCTCCCCTCCGCCTCTCCTTCTTCTCCTGCGTCTCCCCATTCCCCGCCTCCTCCTGCTGCGTCCACGTCGAGGGAGGGAGGAAGCGAGACTGAGACTCTGCGCGCCGCCGCCCGCCGACTCGCGCGCGACCGACCAGACGAGCGACAACGTTTGCTGCTGGCGCTGAGATCGAGGCGGACGGACCGAGGGCTTTCCACGCAGAGGTCGTGAGCAGACGCACGCTTGCATCTCCCGGCCAGCCCGTCCAGGCGGCTTGAAGAAGGAGACAAGCCGACCGCGATCGGCGCGCCCCCTATCTATTGTGATCTTCGTGTAATTATTTAGCGGGAAGGAGAGAGTTAGACGGCCAACCATGGGCGACTCCACCAAGCTCGGGTACGTGTGCATGCCGCGCGGAGATCGGGGAGCGCTTGGGTCCAACTAACCTCGCGCTGGTGTCTGCACGCGTCTGTGTAGAAAAATATTCATCGGAGGGCTCTCCTACGAGACCACGGATGGTGCGTACCACGTCGCGGTCGACCATCTAGCATGCCGAAGGTTGCGCTAACGCGGGGTGTGTGTTTCCGTACCGTTCATCAGACAAACTGCGGCAGTACTTTGGCGCGTACGGCGCCGTGACGGACGCGGTGGTGATGAAGGACCCGATCTCGCGCCGCTCGCGCGGCTTTGGGTTCATCACGTACGCCGACCCGAGCTGCGTCGACCGCGCGCTCGCGCAGCCCACGCACATCCTTGACGGCCGACGTGTAAGCCTCCCTCCCTCACAACTAGTCTAATAAGACGATTGAGAAGGGCTGATCGTTCTGATGCGTCGCGGTTTCAATAGGTTGAGGCCAAGCGCGCCGTGCCACGCGCTGAGAGTCTGCGGGACATCGGAAGCGGCTTGTCGACAGCGTCCAACTCGTCCAGCCGCAGCGTCGGATCGCTGGCGGGTATCAACAGCATCAATGGCTCCACGGGCGGCGCGACCAAGAAGATCTTCGTCGGTGGGCTCCACTACGAGACTAAAGACGGTGAGCTTGGCTTCGTATGTACCAAAACATATTCAACCATGGCTGGAGCGCTTACATACCCTATCGTAATGTCCTCCATCGGCAGCCGACTTTCGCAAGTACTTTGCGCAGTTTGGCAAGGTCGTGTCGGCCGAGGTCATGTTCAACCGCGAGACCAACAAGTCGCGCGGCTTCGGCTTCGTCGTGTTCGAGTCGGAGACAAGCGTCGAGGTCGTGCTCCAAGAGAAGATCCACGTGATTGACAGCAAGTCGGTCGAGGTCAAGCGCGCGGTGCCGCGCACGGACGTACCTCCGCCGCGTTCGGTCTCGTCGCGCGCCGGCTCGTTCGGCGGGCCCGGACCTGGATCCGTGGGCAGCCTGGATGATCTCAACTCGTCGACGGCGACGACGCCGCCCGTGTCGCTCTCCGGCAGCGTGCCGTCCACGAGCAGTCTGGCCAACCACCCGCTGGAGTCTTCGTCGTGTTCAATCACAAGTACGCCCTCCAAAACGCGATCGTCGGCCGCCAACCGCATGGCGAACGGCACCCTCGTCGGGTATGCTGCAGCGGTTCGCTACGGCTCCCGCGGTGTCCCCAAGCCCATGTCGTCGTCATCTCCGGCGGGCATCCCATCGTCAGTCGGGTCGCCCTCTCCACCGTCTCGGAACGGAACCGAGTCGTCGTCGCTGCGTCTCGACTCGTCGACCATGGACGGCGTTGCCGACGCGTTGTCTAGTCTCGTGCTGGGCGATTCGGGCAAATCGCGCTCGATGAATGGAGGCGCCGGCAGTATCGCGTCGCCGCTCCACTCGGCTAGCTCGTCGTCGCTTGGGTCGTTGTCGGACAAGCTCCCGGTGAGCGGCGCGGCGTCGAACGGTGGGCTTTCGCCGCTTGATGTGGCGCTCAGTCCGCTGTCAGACCCCGTCATGGAGCAATGGAAGCTGTCGCCGGCGTCGACGGCGCGTGAGTCGACGGACTTGACGTCGCTGTCGGCCTCGGAGGCCAGCTACCTGTCGCACGGGCTGCTCGACGACGACGTGTCGGCTTCCAACGGCTCGCAGTTGTCGTGGCAGGCACCGTCGTGGCAGCAGCCGTGGCACTCGCCGCCGCTTCATCACCGACCGCCGACCGCGTCGGACGGCACACAGCAGCCACCGCTGCCCCCGGCACCGCAGTCGCTGTACTCGATGTTTAGCAGCGGCTCGTCCAGCGGTCCGTCATGGCACAACGGGTACGGCGACCACCACAACGGCCACGCTGCGCACGTCAATGGCAACGGCGCGCCGTCCTCGGACGGGTTCGGCGGCGGCATGATGGGCATGGGCATGGGTCTGCCCGTTGACGGCGGCTACGGCGGTGCGTTCGGGATGCACGAGGACGAGGAGACTAACGGTGCGGCCGCGTACAGCTCGCTGGGCGGGCTGCTGGGCCAGGACTACCTGTCTTCGTCCTCTTCCCACCATAAGCACGGCGGCGCGTTCGGCTCGGTGCCCGAGGCGGAGGACGACCACCGGACGCTGTACGACAAGAACGACCACGACCTGGCGTACGACCTGCCGGCGTCTGCGGCCGAGTACCACCGCCAGTTCAGATAGATCGTGTGAAGGCATGCAGCGTCTTCGGCTCTATCAGTTGGAGCGAGCTACGGCAGCGGCGGCGAGAGGCGCGCGTGCGAGCGGTGTTGCTAATATAGCGGACGGATAGGTAGTGCAAGTGCAGTGAGGACGGAACGGAACTGTCGGTAGTTGGTAGGACAAAACCCATTAGGACGCAGCGAGAGAGAGAGACAGACAGACACAGCTCGTTTTTTCATTTTCCCTTTCAGTATTTCCCCATCTCATCAGCGTGTTTTGCTTTTTCCTTTGTCTAGTAAATCTGTGTCTAGTAATCAATGCAACAAGAGTTTGCCATCTTCGGTGTTCTAGTTGATACGAACACCTGGTGTTCGATTTAAAGCGGCAGCAACCAACTTGCGTACTTAATCCACCAAGTACAGTACACCAAACAAAAAATACAGTACCGTCCCGCCGTTGTCAGGGGCCACACGCCACCCGCCAAAAGATGGCTCCGCGCCCTCCTTTACAAAAACCAACTCATTTCTCTCCGCGTTCCTTCCTTCCCCATCACATCACGCTCCAATATCGCACCTTCTCTTCCTCCTCCCTCTCCATCTCTCTCTGTGTCTCCTCCGCCAGCTCCCTGGGCATCCGTCCGCATGAACCGCCTGCTCCAGCGGTTCGTGGTGGACCCGTCGGCGCCCGCGCCCGACCACCAGCCGCCGCACGCAGCCAGCCACGACGCGCGCGACAACCCGCAGCTCGAGAGTCTGATGGCACCGCCGCCGCGCGCCGCCGTCGCCGCGGGCCCTCCGCGCTCCTCAGGCGCGCGGCTGTACCCGTTGCCGCCGCGCTCGGCCTCGCGCGGGTTCCCTCCAGCCATGGCGCGCGATCCGCGGGCGAACTCCGTGTCTGGCACACCGCCGAGGTCCTCGGACGGCCGCTTCCCGCCGTACGCGCCGCCTCCGCCTCCGCCCGCGCCCGTCGCGCCTGACCACCCGGGATTCTTCTACTACCAGCACAACCCGTACCAGTACCAGGTGCAGGAGTTCCAGCGGCAGCAGCAGCACCCGCCGCCGCCGCCGTCGTCCTCGGGCAGCCAGCGCCGAGGCAGCGGCAACGCCCTGGACGCTGTGATGAACGGGAGCAGCGGCAGCGTGTACGAGGAGATCCCGCTGACGGCGCGCTCGACGTACGAGACGGTGGACCTGGACGACGACGCCAAGCCGCTGCCCGGACGCGTGGCGCCTCCCCGAAGCGCCGACGGCAAGGCGGCCGGCGCCTTCTTCGGCGCTTTCCAGGCGCCGCCGCCGCCGAGATCAACCAGCAGTACTGCGTCAGCCAGCAACGACGCAGCGCTCCATCGACCCGTGAACGGTGGTGGCTCTTCCACCGCCACGTTCTTCCAGCAGCAGCCACAGCAGCAGCCACAACAGCAGCAGCAGGCGACCCCTAGCGACGACGCGCGGTCAGTGAGCGATCTGTTTGCTTCTCCCTCTGCCAGCATAAGCGACTTGCCGCCCCAGGCACTGCCCTTGGCACCACAGGCGCCGAGTTTGAACCGCAACCTGTCGGCCAGCGACCTGTTTGCGTTGCGAGCGCCTGCGGACGGCGTCGGCGCGCCACCTTCGCCGTCCCCGTCGCCGTTCGACTCGCAGCCGCTCGAAGCCAGCGACTTGTTCGCGGCCTCCTCCAGTAATTTATCCACTCCGCCGCCCGTCGTCACCCCCACACCGACAAGCACGAACGGCATAGCGTCTCCTCGACCGCTGGGCATCGCTCGGTCGCCGGTGCAGAAACCGACGCACCGCCGCGTGTCCTCCAGCAGCTCCACATCCGCGCTGGGCATCCCGCTGCCGCTGAGCGCGAGGCAGCTCGCGATGCACGACCGACTACGCAGCCACCATGCCGCTGGCGCCAAGGCCAAGGCGATGAGCGTCGACCTGGATTACGACCACCAACGCGCCCGCGACCTCGGCCGCAGCCAAGTGACGACGCTCGACGACTCGGTCAAACTCGCCGACATGTACAAGCAGATGGCCGAACGACTGCAGGGGGAGAAGCAGGACCTGCTGAAGGTGGTCGCGGCGCAGGCCGACCAGATCGCGGCGCTCCAGCGGCGGGTCGCCACGCTCAAGCAGCAGAAGCGGGGCGGCGAGGCGCAAGACTCTTAACGTTGTAACATGAACCCGCCAGGCGTCATGCGTGCATGTGTACCTGCTTGGTTGGAGATGCAGTGTAGTCGTGTCAAGTCTCACTCTGTGTGCCTCGTGTTGAACAGTTCCTTCAGTCTGGTGCAGCCGACGGAGATTCGTTTCGCGAGGTCCAAGACACGCGCAGACCCCCCTCTGCATCGCCCGCGTCAACTGCGAGTCGCTGCGTGTTATTTTGATGCGGGCACCCGGAAATATCGACCGGCTCGGCTCAAAAATAGCGAAAGCGCCGACTGATCGGCGGCAGGAGCAGGCGAGCGGGAGAAACGGGCGACGCTGATTGCTCCTTGATAAGGGAAGGCGGCGGCATTTCGCGACCTCATTCCTTGAGGCTCCTGCCAACCGAGTCGACTTCGACCTTCGCAAATGAACGCGAGCTGATCGCTCGCTGGGTTCTCTGTTCGTGACGCTTCCCGCCCGCCCAGTCCCCAGCCACCACCTCGTCCGCGATGGCGCACACTTTCTTCGCTAGACAGCACGCGCGCACCCAGCCGCCAAGCGGCAGCACGAACGCCAGCTCCACGTTCGACTTCGAGATGCCACCGTACACTTCCCACACGGCGCGTCGCTCTCCCTCGCGCTCCAAGCCTTTAGCACAAGCAGCGTTGTCATCGCCACCGTCTCGATCGTTGCCTCGATGCTCAGGCAACAACAACAGCAAAAAAAGCGCCAAGGCGTCCGGGTCGGGGACGTCCAGCGACCGCGCGCTGCTCGACATGCTGCGCTCGACCGTCGCGTGTCTGCGTGAGAAGCGCATGGACGTCGAGGCGCTCGGCTGCTTGGAGCAGGGCCTCTGGCTGCAGCGGCGCATGCTGGGCGCCGAGAATCCGCAGGTCCGCGCGGCGCTCGAGGAGGTCGTGCTCGGGCTCAACGCGCTCGCCATGCAGTTCCTGACCACGGCGGCCGCGTTTGACCAGTGCCTGGCGTTGCTACGCAAGGCCGAGGCCATCACTGCGCCTGGCAACTTCAGCGCCACGTTCGCGGCGCCGCTGCAGGTGCTGACGCTCAACAACCTCGGCTGCTGCTACCGGAAGCTGGGCAAGCCGCGCGCGGCGCTGCGATATCTACAGGAAGCGGCTCGGGTCGGCGGCGCCATCGGTGAATCAGCGGGCAAACCATCCAAGGAGGCGGCAACCGTGGTTGTCAACCTATCGGTGACGCATTTGAATCTGTGCGCGATCCAGTCGCAGCTCGGGAGGCATGAGCTAGCGCTAGAGCACGCCCAGGCCGCCATCTTCCACGCCCAGGACGAACTCGTGCGGCTAGAGGAAGACGATGGCACCAGCGGACGCAAGCTGGACGACGGCGCGAGGGAGGAGAAGCTCGTGTCGCTCGCGGTCGCGTACCACAACCTGGCGGTCGAGCTCGAGTTCAACGGGCGCGGCGACGCGAGCCTGCAGTGGTTCCGCAAGGCGCTCGAGCTCGCGAGTCGCTACCGCGAGCGCAACGCCGCTCTCTGTGCGTCGTTCCAGCGCGCGCTCGACGACGCCAAGCAGAAGCACGGACCGTCGCGCCCGAAGTCGGTGTCGAGCTCTGGCCCGGGACTGAAGCCGCAGCGTCCGCGGTCGTCAAGAGTGCGAGAAGCCATCGGCGACACGTCGTATCAAGCCACGGTTGCATCTAAATGCTACCGGCCGCTGAGACCGTCTGCGTCATCGGCAAGTACGGTCGGTGCTGGTGGAAGTAGAGCCACGGCGTCTTCTGCTGCTGGTGCTGCTGCTGGACCTAACGCTCGGAGGCAGCGACCCATGTCGGCCTCCTCTTCCTCTTCGCGAGCGCGGTGCCCTGTTACGGGTCAATTGTATGGATCCAGCACCACGGCGCGCTTCCGTCGAGATGAGAACGCGCACGAGAGGGAAGAGCCGGCTATTAACCGGCACTGGAGGAAGCTCGAGCGGCAGTACGATCTCGACCGAGGCGTCAACGACGACTCTGGGTCCCCGCACCACCGAAATTTGGCCGCCACTAGCGCGTGGAAGGCTGGTGGATCTCCAAAGCGCTTCGATCGACAGAGACGACGGCCGCAGAGTGCGTCGGCGGCGACATCTCGCGCCCGGTTCGCTGATAACGGACCTGTTGGCCACGACCAAGACGATGATGACGCCTGCGGAGTGTTTGAAGACGACGCGCCGAGCGATGACGACTCGCTGCTTGTTGGACGCAAAGCGAACGCAGACGGTCGATTCGAGGTAGGAAGAGACCCAGAGCGCCATCAGCGCGGACGGCGGCACCGAGAGGCTCTTCACTATAGCCAGTCGGCGACTTCGTGCGCGTCCGATAGTGACGACGACGAGGCTGACAAGGGCGAGGCCGGAGACGTGTCGAGCGGCTACATGGGCGAGGACGAGGACCCGGACCTGCCGCGACAGCGTGTGAGCCACATGGCGTACCTGCGGCGCATGAAGAAGATTGCCGAGAGCATCCGTGACGACATGATCCACAGCCCAAGCAAGCAGCACACGAGCAGCGGCCATGACAACGATGGTAAGAGAGCGCCCAAAGCTGTCGGCCCACCACATGAGCCAAGGGAGACGGTCGAGACGCCGCGCAGTGCGCCTCTGTCCAAGATGCGCGCCAAGCTCGAGCGCATGCGGAGCGACTCGCTGCTGAGCCTGCTCGACCAGCGCGAAGAAGGCGAAGTAGGCGATGCTGAAGGCAGAGCAGACGTCAAGGCGGCTGATCAAGACCAGCAGCACAGCAGTCAAGGAGAGCACACTATCGACCAGCAGGATTCAGAGCACAAGCAAGCAGGACTCGATAGTCCTGCCCCTCGACCAGCGTTGACGCCGGCGATCGTCTTGGTGGAGGACGCGAGTGTGTTCACGACGAGTGCTCAGGTATGTGAGGGAGAGCGGCAGTTGGTTCAAGCAGCGGCCGCGCAGCTGGTGCAGCGTTTTTTCCGGGGCTCATCGTGTCGCCAGCGTCTCCAACGCGCCAAACGAGTGAGTGACCCGCTGTTGCTGCTTCTCGAGAGCTTCTAACTGACTCGCACTCACTCGCTGTTGTTCTCTCATGTCCACCAATCACAGCGAGAAGAGGAGAGCGCAGAGGCACGAACGATCCAGCGCCACGTACGGCGACATCGCGATGTGACCCGAGGTCGGAACGGTCCTCTCGACGACGACGCTGATGAAGAAGAAGACGAGCGAGAGATGTTGCTGCTACAGCAAGAGGAGGTGCGCGACATCGCTGCCTGCGTTATCCAGCGAATATACCGGAGTCGACAGCATCAGCCTCCTGCCCTTGTAGTGTCCAAGCCGCTTACCAAGCACGACGTCACCACTAGAGAACGCACGGGCGATCATAACCGTCGCGCAACGGGCGAGCCTCGTGACGACGTCGCCGCTCGACGGCTTCAGAGTGCAGCAAGACGCTTCCTTGTCCGCCGACGGGCCCAGCGCTCGCAGGCGAGACGTCTCAGCCGCCAGTACATCGAGCGCAAGCACTTCGATGTCGCCCTCGCCCGCGCGGTACGTCGATTGCAACGCGGGATGACTTCGTCTCGATCGCTGACCGTTGTGGGTATGGCCATGCTGTGAGGTTAGATGCTGAAGGAGGAAGAGTTCCTCGAGGAGCTGAGCGCCACCAAGATCCAGGCGCTGGTGCGCGGCCATCAAAGCCGAGCGTTGACAGAGAGCACGCTCGCAGGCTTGCACGCGGCTGCGAGTCGCATCCAAGGCTCCTTCCGCGAGCACCGACGCTGCTACTCGCGCGAGGCGAGCGTCGGGGCGCGGAGTATCGCTGCCCGCGTGCTGCAGCGCGCCTTCCGCTTGTTCCGGCGGCGTTGTGAGCGCGAGGAACGGCAGGACGTCGAGCACATTGCGGCCGCCGCTATTCAGCACTTCTGGCTGCAGCGACGCCGGCAAACTGGCGTAGAACACGGCGCATTGTACAGCGCCGAACAGTTTGAGGAGGACGAGTACCTCGACGAGACGCGGCTAGCGCAGGAGGAGGCGGCCACGTGTATCCAAGCGCTCAGTCGCGGGCACTTGACGCGCAGGTCGCTCCAGTCGCTGCGAGCATCAGCGGCGTCGCTGTCGGGGTCGGCGTCCACCTACTCGGTACGTTGGGGATCTGTGCGCTGATGAGGGGGTGCACCAAGTCAACTGCTGACTGTGCCGTTGTTGGATGCTCAAGCTGTAATAGCAGTCGGAGCTTCATGACCAACGTGCCGATCAGGGTAATGCAACGGATGAGCAGGACCCAAGTGCTCGGTCAATCGGCTCCAACGTCTCGTTCCTTCCGAGGCGAGCGCGCGAATTGTTTTTGCAGTCGCTTGAGGAGTCCGAAGCGCAGCGACTCTCACGGGAGGAAGCGGCTTGGAAGACGGGAACAATTAAGATGGGTGTTAGCGGTCGGCGAGAGCGGTTCTGCGAGTTGCTGCGCGAGGTCGAACGCGCTGGCGGCGCGATCGATCGGACGTGTCAGGCGATGAAGGAGATGCGCGTGATCGTCGTCAGTGGGGATGAAGACGCGGTCACGATTCCCGTTTTAGTGCAGGTCGCACGGCAGCTAGACCAGCAACTGGGCTCGAACGACGCTGAGATGGCACAGGAGCTGCATGCGGTGGGCGTGGCGCCGGTGTTCGCGTTCCGAGATGTCTTGTGCGCATCCTAAACCTCTGGAGAACGTCGGGAACCATAAGCACACAATGA
>JAADXW010000399.1:0-23152 GCA_023337975.1 Phytopythium ostracodes
AGGACCGCCGCGATCGATGATATTGGTGATGTGCGGGGTCTGGTGTTATCAGGTAAATCAGTACTTTTGTGTATGTGTCTCTCCGTCGTTCAAAATCAGATATGGGAGGTAATTCAGCAGCCAGAGTGAGCCTAAAGGGGGAATGACTGTATTGTACAGTACGCATACGTAGAGCTGAGTTACGACGCGCGCGCGCACTCTCGCCACCTTCAATGTAGAAGGGGGCGCGATCCGTCGATTCGTCGATCCTTCGATCCGTACAAAGGGCCGTCACCTCTGCGGTTGCAGCAAACAGTAATGTTTTCACGCGCAATCGTCCAAGATCCGATCCAGTGCACCTCTTGTCACTGCCGCGTCATAACAAAAGCGTATGAGGAAACTTTCAGCCGCACCCTTTGACAAACCTTCCAGGGCTCTAAATCACAAAATGGATCGACCAAATCGACAAAAAAAAATAACACACAAAATGCGACACTTTTTGTGATATGTGTCCAAGGGAGGAGGCGGAACAAGAAACGCCTGCTGTTTGACTTTGGAGCGATGCGTCCGATCTTCTTCGCGGTGGATTTGTGCCCCCCCATCTTGGGAAACGCTCCTATTTAGTATGCTGCCCCCCATAAATGTGCGGGAAAAGTCAAGAAAATAGGGCGAGCAAAGTCCAGTGAGACGCTCCCAGCTGATGCGGGCATGTGGTCGATTTGCTGCTCCGTTTCTTTGGAGTTGACTTGAATAAAGTATCGCGTGATCACAGCGCCAGCGATTTTTAGATGATGATACCGCTTCGGACCATCGACGACTAAAATTTGCACCGTCAAGGCAGTGGACCCCGCAGCGCCGCGCACCCATGTGGGCGGATCTGCTTGATATCCACCAATCAACAACACTACAATTCTATTTTTGGCCAATGACTACCTCCATCCACCTGATTTCTGAGCATCTCAGCGCACGAATCTCGAAACTGCCTCCATATCTCTTATAAATGATAACAAGAATTACTAATATTAAAACTTTTGAATGATCTTTGTTTATAAACCTGCAGTAAGAGATGATTCGACGAATCTTTATGAATGGTGGGAACGGAAAGCGGGCCTTTCCTGTCGTATTGAAGTGACGCACGGCGAAAGTGCAGGTGGCAACTCGCGAAAAAACCGCCCGCCCGCGCGCGCGGACGCTGAACGGAAGGAAGGAAAGTGCGTTCCTCCACTCTCATAGTAACGGGTGAAGGAACGAACCGTCCGCGCCCAGTATTTAATTATGTGGTCACCCCCTGCAGCCCGACCGCCTCCCACTGTCTCGCGGGCGTCTGATGGAGAGATGACGACGATGCGCGCGGGCGAGCGGCAGTCGCTGAGCTACGGCGGCGACGACCTGGACCTGATGGGCAAGCTGTCGACCATGGTGCGGCGCGGTAGCCTCTTCGGCGGGGACGACGCGCCGCCGTCGCCTCCTACAGCGAGGAAAAGCCTGGGCGACGGCGCACCGCCCTTTCAGTTCTATGTGGGCGGGCCGCAGGGCAACATGGCGGTGGTGCCGCCGCTGGCGAAGGAAGAGGCGGCGCGGCGCGCGGAGCTGACGCAATGCGCGCTGGGTGGCTTCGGCGACCTGCACGCGCTGTTTGCGCCGATTGCTTTGGTCGAAACGGCGGTCAACAACCAGCTCGAGACGCTGGTGGAGGAGGAGTGGCAGCCGTCAAGCGAGGAAGAAGAATTCGAGCCACCTGAAGAGCAGGAGGAGACACAACAGGATGAACCCAAGGCGCGACGAGGCACCATCGAGGCGCCGGTGCCGATGTCATTGCACGAACAGGTGAACCAGAGCGATGATGATGTGGCGACGGGCATGATGACCACCAACAGGAGACGGACGACCGTGATGACGCGGCCGCGACCGACGGGCGAGCGTAGCAGCGACGCAGGCGAGGAACTCGACTTTGACGGCGAGAACTTGACGGTCAGTGTGCGCAAGCTCATGCGGCGGATCAGCAAGCACGACGCCGAGATCCTAGGCACGATACCGCAAACCACGTCCAATCAAGACGACGAGGAGTGTGGCCACGTGCGAGCCTTCAAGCCGGAGGGAACGAGCAACAACGATGAGGACCAGGGCAGCACCTTCGACTCGGCGCCGCCATTCGTGACGCCCCCTCGCCACCACCACGAACCGCTGCGTAAGTTCCGACGGCAGTCGAATCTGCTGTGCTCGAGCGACGAAGAAGAGGGCGAGGTGCAGGACAGACTGACGGCCAGCGTCCGGCGCCTGGTGATCGGTCTCAAGGACGACTCGGACCGCCATCACGGTGAAACCTCGCGTTTCCGACGACGCTCGTCGGCTTCCTCGTCGGCTTCTCAGCAGAATCGCAGGCGGAGAGGCAACTCGTGCCCTGCGCCTTACAGTCCGACGACGCGCTCCGCCATTCTAGACACGCCTTGTCCGCTTCTAAGCGCCAGCCCGCGGGATTTTGCAGCTGGCTGCCTCTCGCCGGCCATGGTCGCCCTGACACCGCCGCTGGCGCCTGTGGAACCGCCATTTCCGCCGCGAAAGAAGAGCGCGTTCGCACGGATCGCGCCTCGACTGTTCGAGAGCCTGCACCTGCGCAAGCCGCACGCGCGGCAGAAGCGCAAGAACACATCCACGGCGCTATTGTTCACGGACCAAGAGCTTGAGTCGATCGAGGGCGCGCGCTGGAAGATCGTGGAGCTCGCGTTCCGCTTCGGCGGCAAGCACCGCTTCTACCTCGTGCAGGCCGTCAACATGTTCTTCCCGCTCGTCAAGTACGGTCGACGCGGCGGGCCACACGCCACGCGCATTCATTGCAACCACTGCGGGTCGCTTCAGTGGCAACACAAGCGCGGCGGGCGCTTGAGTGAGGCCGTGGACCTCGCCGACGTGCTCCAAGTGACCGAGGGGCGCCGCACGGCCGTATTTCTCAAGTACGAGACGAGTGCGGAGCTCAACGCGCGCTCCTTTTCGCTCATCTTTGCCGACCGCACGCTCGACCTCGAGACGCACAGCGAGGGCCATCGCGACTGGCTCATGAGCGCGCTAAGGACGCTCGTCTCGTACGCCAAGCGACAACGGCACGCCGAGCAGCAGGCAATCGCGGAGAGCGCCATCCTCCCGATCGATGATTTCGTCGACTGTGGAGCGCCCAAGACGCGCGCAACCCGCAGCGTCACGGCAGGCGGCGCGCTGCCCTCGTTCCCACCAGCAAACGCCACGATCCGCGCCGTGTGAGCGCTTGTACCATTACAATACGGAGGCAACCGAGTTAGAGCAAGGAAGCAGCAGCGACGCATGTGCAAGACGCTAGACCATACAGACTAGCACATGATATTTACAACAAGAGCGGAAAATGAAACACAAGCGCGCTCACCGGTTGTGTACGCACGCCATCGATCTCCCCGCGTTGGGTTACGCGCTCGCTCCCTCTTACCTGCTGATACACAAATGGCCCGGATGCGCTACACGTCGCGCAAGACGGCGCTGCGTACGGCGTGCTTGATGCGGTTGAGCTCGACGATGGCCTGCACACGGTTGGGCACGGCGTCGCCCGACAACCGCAGGTACTTCTTGAGAATTTCCACTCCCACCAGCACTTCTTCATGACGCGGCGGCTGCTCGAGCGCCACGTCGTCGAGAGATTCGCCCTGCCCGTCTGGATGGCTCGCGTCATCCAGCTTCGTCGTGCTTAGCATCCCGTGCTTCTGAAGTACGCTGCGGATGAGCTGCACCTCGTCGATACCCGGGTCCGTTACGGCCGCGTTCCCTTCGATCTCCGTGTACGCGACGGCGTTGGGTGAGCCATCACTGGCCGCCTCGCCACCACCACCAGCAAAGGGCACGCCAAGCCACCGAAGGAACTCGGGTGCCAGCTGCCCAATGTCCGAAAGAAGCGCCTGCAGATCGCGGCACAGCGTGTGCGCGTTCGGGATCCCCGCCGTGTTCATTGCCGCAACCATCGTTTGTGAAAGCGACGATCTGTTGGTCGTGACGATGTCGTTTGCCTGCAGCTTTGCGGTGACCTCAGTGTTGAGAGTCGCGAGTGCCGTAGCGGGCAACAGACCACTGTGAAGCCAGCAGTGCTGGATGAGATCCTTGTCGAGGCTCTCGAGCGCCACGTGAAGCCAATGGAAGACGTTCCGAGCGTGTAGAACACGCGTCAGGTTGGTGAGGTGGTCAGGCTGGGCGTGATGGCCGTGTGGTTGATGCGTGGTCAGGTGGACATTCTGCCGGTACTGCGCGAACAGGGTCTCAACCAGCTCATACCGGAATCGCGCCTTGAATGCCTGGACGAGTCCGAGGTGGCACGGATGAAAGCGGGGCGGCTTAAAGTTGGGCGGCAAAAAGTAGATCTGCAAGTGGTCGTACACGAAGAACGTACGCTGGTCACCCTGAGAGTCCAGGATCATCGCCGCCTTGACGTGCGGCACGGCGCTGTCCAGGATGACGCGAAACGTACGCTTTCGTGCCCGTGCGCGGGCGTTCAGCGCCTTCAGCACTGAGACGGTTGTGTGTGCGACCTGCCAGCCCGTCTTGGAGTAGCCGTAGTGCACTCGGAAGATTTTCTGCGTGTCGATGCCGCGCAGCACCAGCGGACAACGGTCCGTACCAATCACCTGCAGGTCAAAAGTCTCGCCTGCCGCGTTCACAAACAGTGACACAGTGTATCGGCCACGTGCGTGTCCAGTGCTTCGCCCGCCATCTGCGGCGTTGCCGCTGTTGGTGCCATTGCTGCTGATGCTGCTGGTGTTGTTGCTCTCGCTCGCAGAAGGAGGTTGGGACATGACGGCGAACTCGCTGCCCGTCCAAATGTCCTGCAATTCCACGTTGTGGAGGCTGTGATGCAGTTCGCGGAGCCGCGTCTGTATGTCAACGTTCTTGATGGCGCTGCTGTAGTCGCCGCCACCGCCACCCGGTTGATGCGAGCTGTGATGCTTGGAGCTGAACGACCCGAAGCGCGTGCGGTAGCCATCCAGCCAGCCGTTCGAAGCCGAGAACTTGGCCAGCGCCTGGCTTACTCGCTCGGGCAGCTCGGCGAACGGGTCGCGCTGGATCTTGCAGGCAATGTCCATGGCTTTCTGCTGCAGCACCGTGCCCGTGAGCTTCGTGTCGGGGCTGCTCACGCGCACCTCCATGCGCCACTTGTGCAGGCACTCGTCGAGCACGCGCAGGTCGTACGAGCAGCGCGTGGTCTTGCGCTTCTTCTTGGTCGCGTCCGCCGAGTCCGTCTCGGTGCGGATCAGGTCCTCCTGCCGGCAAATGTTGGTGATGGTCGTGCGCCCCACGCGGAACTTCTGCGCCAGCTCGCGGTGCGTAAACTTCTTGCTCGCCGCCAGGTCCACCACCTCGCGCTTCTGCCCGAGCGTCAGCCGCACGCGCCGTGCGGTCGGCGGCACGTGAATGCCCGTCGACTCGCTGCCTGTCGGTCCTTCCGCCTCATTAAGTTCGCCTGCTTCCTCTCCGTCCGGATCAGCGCCGTCCTCTTCCTCCTCGTTGCCCGCATTTCCGCCCTCGCCGTGTGCGTCGTCGACCTTATCGCCGCCGCCTTTCTCGCTCGAGTCCACACCGCTGGTACAATCAGAAGAAGACAAAGGAGGAGGGGGAGGAGGAGATGGTGCCGGGGCTGCCGCCGCCTCCTTCGTCTTGGCGCGGGCATCCACCGACGCGCCCGATCGCGAGTGCTTGCGCCCCGACAGCGGCGGCGCCTCGACCGGCGGCGTGCTCATACTCGCCGACTGATGTGTTGCTGTTGCCGCCCGTTCTCGACTGGGGGTTCTCTCCTCCGGTTTAGAAACCACCCGTGCCTGTGACCACGAAAGTGTAAAACCTCACGAGCTCGCAGGCTTGAACCTCACATCGAATCAAAGGTTTTATCATATTTCTACAAAAACAGGTACGTATAGCTAAGTACACATCCAGCAGACACGTACTTTACGAACCGGCGCACTTGACAAGTCATAATTGAGCCAAACGAGCATGGTTAGTGGCGGCAAGAAGCGCGAGGCGGATCGCCGCGCCAAGGCGTCCGCCGGCACGAAGGAGGCATCACAGCTCGCGAGCAGCGGTGCGCACCCTTCGTCTCGCGTCCTGGTGTGGCACTCGAGCTTCTCCCACCCCTCGTCGCGCGTGCTGGAGGCTGTACGGGCACACGCTCTGAACCATCAGCTGGAGGTTTGTCTGCCTGGCAATGCCGGCCGCGAGCTGGCCGAGTCGCTGCAGTGGGAGACGAGCTTCTACTACGAGCTGCGTACGTCCGTCGCCATGTTCCTGTCGCCGGCGTTCATCCGCGAGTACGTGGGGCAGGGATCCGTGTACATGATCGCCAAGAACCTGCCGATCGACGGCGCCGACGCCTCCTCGGCCATGCTGCTGCCGTCGGGCGAGCTGCTGCTGCTTGTGGGCCTCGATACGTACGAGCAGCTTGGGCTAGTCGGCGGCAAGTACGGCGGCGCGAATCCCATCAAGGCGACGAGCGTGGCCTTGCGCTTCGGGCAGCGATACCTGATCACACTGGATCTTAAGTCGCCAGCTATAAGTGCCAGTGACGCGACCGAGGTGAAGACAAACGAGGAATATAGCGCCGCTGCGAAGGCGCCTTCCTTCCGTGAGCGCGTGGTGGAGATCCTCTCGACGAGGCTGCAGCCGCTCGAGATGTTCCTGTGCGCGTACAACGAGCGCGGCGCGACGCGCACCATCATCTTCGGCGACGACGACACGATCGAGCGCAAGCGGTGCGAGCTCAACGGCACGCTCGCGAACCTGCAGGACGTGTTTGTGCCGCGCTTCGAGGCCTTCTTCGCGCAGTTTAGTCGCGTCGCCTCCGAGGTAGAGCACGCTGATGGCGAGCGCAGTGGCGATCGCTTCCGAATGGACGAGCTACGCGCCGGGTTGTCGGACGCGCAGGATTGGCTCGGTCTCGTGGCGTGCCGGCTGACGCCCATTCTTCAGCGCAAGCTGCCGGACGAGTATGTCTCGCGGTTCACGGGCGAGTCTGGCGCGTTCGGGTACGAGGAGGGCGGCCGCGTGACCAGCGTGCGCTGGCGCGGACTGATCGCCGCCGAGTTCTGCGAGTCGCTGCTCGACCGCGTGCGGCAACAGGTCAAGAACAAGAGCCTCCCGTGGGCGGCGGTCATGGTCTGGGGGTTCCCAGACGCGCTCGTGTCGTGGAAGCAGCAGACGCGCGCGGCCAGGAAGAACGCGGCCAAGACCAAGCACAAGAAGGCGGGGGCGGATCCGTCTCCGTGGGTCCTTCGCGAGCACGGGTACTTGGAAAACGGCAGCAACAACTACACCATCCTGCTGCTCCCGAACGACGAGTACTTCTTGCTGCAGACGCTCGGGCCGCACGACGCCACCGCCTAATAGAATAGCACAGCCCACGATAGAAAACAAGTGACACGCACATTAAAAGACAAAAACACACACTTGTCCATTGCTTCCCAGTCACTTGGTGATGAGTCGTTCGCTCTTGCAGGTCCAACGCGCTCCACTCAGCGCCTTCTCGGCACACTCTAAGCCGCCAGCACCTTCTCCGCGAACGCTGCGACCGTGGACGCATGGCTCGTGTCGTCACCGGCAAGGGACAGCGCCGCTTTGATGTGCTTCTTGGCTGGCTTGGTGTTGCGCTTCTTACCGTGGGCCATCGCCAGCCGCAAGTTCGCGAGGAAGCCTGGGTTCGCGCCAGAAACGCCAAGGGACGGCGATTCCTCTTCCGAAGCCGTTGCGTCCGGCGAGAAGACGCTGTTCGTAAGCAGCCTCCACACCTGGATGGCTCCGTCCAGCTCGCCCAGCTCTTCATAGAATTCCCCCAATTCGAACAGCGTCGCAGTCAACGTGGCACGCGCTACCACTGACGCATTGTCAGCTCCGACCGCGGCTATCTCGGACAAAACGCGGACAACGTTCTGGTAATCGTGCGCAGCAGCTTTCGGGTCCGCAACAGATCGCAGACGCGCTTGGAGCAGCGCGAGCTGGACGCGATATGCTTGGCTCTCCTTCGCCGACCCGCTCAAGGCTACGAGACGCTTGAGCGCGCAACCGGCAAATTCCTTCGCGCGGACTGTTTCGCCCATCGCCGAGTAGCAGTAGCCGGACAGGAGCTCCAACTGTGCCAGGTCGAAGTCAGACTGTGACGTAAGCGCACACTGGTGACCACTGCGAAGCAAACGAGCGAGTTGTGTGAGCAATGCTTGGCGCAACTCTGAGTCGCTCTCGTAGCGAACGCGCTTGAGAAGGCCTACGCCAGCCACCACGTATGAGAACGGGTTCCAAGGCTGCATTCGAACCAGCTTCATGCCATTCGAGGCGCTTTCTTGGGCGCTCGAGAAGTACAGTGACGCCAGCACTCGCAACGTGGTGGCGTCTGTAGTGTCTTCGCCAGATGCTGCAGCCTTGCGAGGAGTAGCGTAACTAGCCAGCTTGCACTCGCCCTCGGCTGTCTTCACGCTTGAAACGCTGCAGTCTGCCATCGCCAGGCCGAGTCGAACCGCGTGTCCAGCATTCTGCTCACTGAATCGAATGAGGTGCGATCCATACGTTCCGTGGAGCCGCTCGTATAGCTCGATCATCTGACGATCCGTTTGAAGTTCCGGCCCCACACTCTTGTTCGAAATGATGTTGACAAATGACGAGGCGAGTTCAGCAGCCTTCGCACGGATATCGCTCGCTTCCTCCATCGCGAAAGTCGACAACGCCAATCCGATCACTCCAATGCCGCTGGCGACGTTTGGCGCGAGCGTGTCAAGCTCCAGGAAAAGGATTTGCTGAAGCGTGTCCAAACATTTCGCCCAGTGTCCTTCTGTATACTGCTGCTGAGCCTGGAGGACGGCTGTCAGCACAAGCGCGTTCGCCTGCGTGTTCGACGGCTTCAGTGCCTTCGTTTGGACAGCGTCAATCAGGGTCTGAAGGCTCTGCTTCTGAACCTGATGTGCTCCGTTGTGCATCACCGTTGCACCGATATCAGCAATTCGCTCGTTCCACTCGAGTCCAGCCTTTGTCGACGAATTTGTCAAGGCGTCAGCCCCAGCGATCCTCGAAGCGCGTGCAAATGACGCGCTAGCTCGAGAGTACAGTCCGAGCCGCTCCTGAACGACTCCAAGGGCATTCCACGCTCCCGGGTGGAAGGGATCACGTTCCAAGTACTTACGCAGGTAAAACAGGATCTCCTCGTCGCTGTGACTGCTGTTGCCTCCGAGTGTGCTGTCGCCGTTCTGCTTCTCTTGAAGCAAGAGGGCGAGACCCAAGAGCGCATCAAGGTCAGTTCCGTTCTTCAACGCACAGCTGAAAGCCTCAACCGCCTTCTCCCGCTGTTCAGGCGACTGGCCCTGACGACGCGCCAGCATCGCGTAGCCATTCCACATAGCCGGGTTGTCCGGGTTGACACTCTGGAGCTGGAGAAACGAGCGCTGCGCCAGCGTCGCCGCGATGGTCGGCAGCGCGTCGCATTGCGCCAAATAGAACATGCCCAGGTTGGCCCACGCGGCTTCGTTGTTGCTTGCTTGGACTGCCCGAGTCCAGGCGAACTGCTTCACCAAAACGCTCGTGTGAGCCAGCGCTAGGCCATTCCACGCAAGCGCCAAGGCAGGGTCACTTTGAAGTGCCGTTCGGAAGTTCAGCACCGCTTCTTGTCGAAGTTGCTGCACTGTGAGTGCATTTGAAGCGTCCTGACCGTCCACGTTGGCACTCAAGTCGCCCGCAAAAGCGTCCAGATAGACACTGTGTGTGTTAGCAATAGCCAGAGCTTCGTACCAGCAGCTCAGGCCAATATCGTAGTACAGCTCTGCAATGTGCGTCTTCCACTGCTGGTCCTTCTCGTTCCCAGGATGCTTCTCGATGATCGATACCGCTGCCGTGTAGGCTCGACGCCCCTCGCCGATGAACTGAATCCAGCCCTGGTCGCCTTCAGCGTTGAAATCGGGCGGAGACAGGTAGAACGCAAAGCTGTGAAGGTCTCCAATCAGCTTGAGCGCCTCGGGCGAGTTTGCGACAGTCGAAGGCATCGGTAGTTCCTTCATCACGCGCGAAGCCTTCAGCAAATTCGACGCAGCTCGTCCGTAGAGCCCATCCGCACAAAGTGACTTGGCTTCCCGAAAGAGCAGATCCGCATACACCATCGATACCGCCGCACGGTCCACGCTGGTGTTAGCGCCACTAACCGACAACGCGTCGATCACGGGTGCAATCCGACCAAGAGCATCTTCAAACAAGTGAAGGCTTCCTTCGATGCGTGCGAGCTCCAGGCGGACGCACCAACCATCCTCACCGAGCTCCATCGCCTTCAGGTAGGACTTGTGCGCAGACACCTGCTTCCCGAAATGGGCATACACGTGCGCCAGAGCGACCCAGTACGTGGCGTTTAGCGGGTCGTTGCGCAGAGCCAGATGTAGTTTCCCGACCGCAAGCTCGTTGTCTTGATCAACCAAGTGCTGCGCGAGTCGAAGCAACGCCCAAGTCGGTGCGTGCTCTTGCTCGGCAGTCACATCTTCCCACAACCTCACGTTAAGATCATGCTTCCCTTGCGCCGCGTACAAGTCACTCAGCTCAATCCCGGCGAGTTCGTTTCTTGGAAACAGTGACAGCGCCTTGAGGAAGCACTTCTCAGCGCGCACGACGTCCATTACGACCTCTTTGTACCACTTCCCAAGCCAGGCGAACGTCTCCGCGTCCGACGGCACGAGCTTTGCTGCTTGTAGCAAGTGCCCAAAGCAAAACGTCTTCTCCGCTCTGAACGAACCGCCGAGGCTCCAGTAAATCACCGCCAGTCGCTTGAAAGCTCTTCCTTTTGCAGCAGCATTCGTGGGTAGAATCTTCGGCAGCATTGACTCGAACGTTTTCTGTGCGTTGGCAACGTCACCCTGGTTGAAGAGAATCCATCCACGAGTGCAAGCTACGAGCGCCTCGGCCGCACTGTCCTTCTCGTACGATCCTTCATCCAGCATCTCCAGCGCTTCGTCGAGCCGCCCTTGTTGAACCAGAAGCTCGCCGCCGGCAAGCGCAGCTTCGACACTAAAGGAGGCATCGCCGCTCGCGATCACAGCTCGGTACGAAGCAAGCGCCTGGTCTACTGCGCCAGCGTACTCTCGCGCTGTTGCTTCCATGAATAAGGCGCGAACTTCGGAGTACCTATAGATCATGCAGAGTATACGTGTCAATACAGCGACGTCCATCACGACATTGGCGGGTAAACTTCACATTCGACGTACACTGCTGGCAAAGGAGGGCCACAGTCAAGTTTGTCGTTCTTCTCCTGGATGCATTTTCTCGTGAGCGCCAAACGGCTGAGGCAGCCTTCCACATCACGCTCATCCAGTGAGATCGATGCCAGCGCGATCTGCGCCCGAACGCAGAGGGCAGATTCCTGGAATGAGGCTGAAGACACGCTCGACAGACCATCGATGAAGAAGCTACGCGCCTACATAAGTCAAAGGATTCCCACATGGATGAGTCTATAGAAACAAGCGATCCAGACGTTCGCCCTAACATACCTGATCGATGTCGTTGCGATCGAAAGAGGCCGCGCCTTGGAAAATAAGCGCCATGGGACTTTTCGCGTTAGCGGACGCCAAAGCCGCCGCGATTTTGTGCGCATCTTCCGTGGTCACCGCTGAGAAAGAATAAAATGGCCAATTCAGCCAGTCTGTACGCCAGGTAGTTCGTTGCGTGCCGAGCAGTAAACGTACGGCTGTTTTCGTCCTCCGATCGGAGCAGCAAGTACTCGGCTGGCAACTTCGCTGTGGGGCTCCATTGGATGATGGAGCGCGCCAGCTTGTCGATTTTCCCCAGCATTGCCGCCTTCTTTGCCTTTGGCCGCTGGAGCTCGTCGAGGTGGTAGCGCATGAAGAACTCAATCGCGGGTTCCAGGCGCTCGCGATCCGCGTCACTAGTCGCTTGGCCACTCAGTGAGGTTGCCGCGACAGAAAAGAACTCCTCCGACAAGCTCGACATACTGTATGTCTCTGCGCAATCAGAGAGATCGAAGCCCGGCCGCTACAACATCCGAATGGTCCCAGGTGAGTGAGTACACGCAGGACAACGTGACGTAGCGGAAGGGGATGGCTTTGTACCTGAAGCAACTCGACAATGTCCAGCCAGATGCTTAGCGGCGCCTGCAACTCCATGTTGGGCGTGTCGGCAAGCTTCACGTCGTTCCAGTCGGCTCGGTCGGCACTTCCAACGAGCGAGTACCATGCGTCCAGCGCCTACATCACACCGCGAAGAGCGTCAGCCGCCCACACCAGTACATTCTCCAGGCAAAGCTGTCGCCGATAACGCACTCGCGGCAGCCGCTTGAGCTCGACGGCCGTGGCCGCGATCTCGGCAATCCATTTCTGGCACGGCTTGATCTTCTTGTTTCTGTCCAGGAGTAGCATCGTCGATCATCAGTCACGAACGCCCGAACGATCCCATCGTGCTGTTATTATAGTTGATGAGCTTCCCGTACCGGTGCAGGATCTCGACGAACTTTTCGAGCGCGTCGATCTTCTTCTCCGGCTGGTTGCGCGCGCCGTACAGGTCCACCAGGCTCTGTATCCAAACGCACAGTACGTTAGACGAGCCTGTATCGCGCAGAAGGAGGAGATAAAGGTCCCCCGCACACCTTCCACGGCGCCGGCAGGTCGGGTTTGAGCCCCGCGGCGCGCCGGAACGCATCCTCGGCGTCGTCCCACTGCTCGAGCTGCTGGCTGGCCATGCCGACGCACATGACGGCCTGGAAGTTGCCGCCGTCGAGCTGCGCCACGCGGCGGCTGGCGTCCAGCGCCTCCTGGAACTGCTCCTCGCGCAGGAAGCCCGCGGCCTCGGCCAGCATCTGCCGCAGCATGCTCGCCGACATGGTGGTGGTCGATGTCCTTTCTCGCCTTCGCTTTCCCCCCTCGTTCCCTCTTTGGCTCGCTTTTTGTGGTGGTTGACGTCTCCAACGGGGCAAACGAGCGCGTGATTGGCTGATACGCGATCATGTTGACCGATCTCATTGGCTTTTTAGTTGACCCAACTCATTTGATTCGATCTTGTAAATATCACTCAAACAGTAACTATATCCAGATGGGGTGTCATGACACTCAATGAAAGGCTGACACTTGTACTGATTTACTTGAAACGTTGGCGATGGATCAGTAAAAGCCGCGGTCGGGAGCGTGGCCGTCGGCGAGCATGTGCGTGATGACGCCGTTGCCGTGCCGCACCGCGAGCTGCAGCGCCGTCGTGCCTTCCTGCACTCGTCAGACATGTCAGGCATGCAGTGAGGTCCTTGGTCACCCGCCGCGCGCCTCCACTCGCGAGAAACCAGCGCATACCGCGTTCACGAGCGTCTTGTCGGCCCCGTAGCGCAGCAGCAGGCGCGCAATGTCGTCATAGCCGCACAGCGCCGCCTCATGCATCGCGCTGAAGCCGTCTGACTGTATGCATCACTCGAAGTGAGTCGCCGTCCACTTACCATAGCAGCAGACGCAGTGATAGGGACGCACGTCGCGCTGGTTCACGTCGGCGCCCGCCTGCAGCAGGAGCTGCACACTCTCGAGCCTGCCCTTCTTGGCGGCGACCTGCAGCGCCGCGTAGCCCTCTCTCTGCTCTAAGACGCGTCTGTCTCAATCGCCACAAGGGTTTTGTAGGCAGCAGAACGTTCTAGCTACAGCTCGGTCGTACGTCCGTGTCGTTGACGAGCGCGCCCTGCGCCAGCAAACTCGCGAGCTGCTCCACGTCCCCGTCGCCCGCCGCCTCTGCTCGCCAAGCAGGTAGTTCGTTTCAGCGTGGGCTATAACATATAGTGAAGAATGCTCATAACAACAAAGGCGTACGCGTGAACAGGTCCTCCATCTTGACCACACTCATTGCTAACAGCAGCTCTAATCGTGGGTGAACGAGCGAACCAACGCGTCGCTTCGGGGGCGAGACCATAGTGGGCACAAGTGAAGACGCGGCCATCGGATCCACCGCGAAAAGAACAACCGCAAGCATGGGCTCGATCGACCCGGTGTTCTTCGACAAGAAGTTCAGCGTAGCGCGCTACATGCTGCGCTACGTGGTGGGCGCGTCGACGGACGAGATCCGCTTCCAGCAGCTGCACAAGGTCAAGCAGTACCGCGCGATCGCCGACACGGAGATCGAAGGCGTCATCGACGAGAACTTTGCCAACTTCAACACGAGCCTCGCGCGCTTCGCCTCCATCTCCGCGCAGCTCCAGGGTGCGACGACTTCCATCTCTTGCTGTATTTAGTGCAGGATGAAGCCTCACGAGCTCATTAACGACGTCGTTGCCGCCCAGATACGCGGGACAAGGTGCAGGAGGTGAACAAGCGCGCGGCCGACGGCCGGAACATCCTGAGCTCCAAGACCAAGAACCTGCGCGAGCTGCTGCTGCAGAAGTACGAGGCCAAGAACGTGAGTAGTAGACCTGCGTCTGCGTCGTTTGGGTGGCTGCGAAGGAGGCTCATGCGATGGAAGATCTCGCGTCTGTAGGTGATAGAGATCATCGACGACATCCAGCACATCGAGGCGGCGCCCGCCAAGATCGACGTGATGCTGGACGCGCGCGACTTTGTGGGTGCCGTCGACATGTTCACGCATTCGCTCAACCTCGTCTTCAGCGAGCGGCTCGTAGCGTTCCACGCCATCACGGGCGTCCGCAACGCGCTCATGGAGTGCAAGCAGGTAATCGAGGACCGGATCGTGCAGGAGATGCAGCACGTCATTTACCTCAAGGTGAGCCGCCTGGGATAGTTGACGGTCGGTTGTGTCGTTGACGCGAACCTTTTGGTGCTTTTGTTGTGCGTCGGACAGGGAGCGTTCGCGAACTTTGCCAGGGCCAACCAGTACTCGCTCGCCGCCATCGAGCACGAGCTAGGTAACCAGTCGTTCCTCGACAACGAGTTCGACAAGCACATGCTCAAGTCCAAGCAGCAGGACAAGGACAAGAGCCGCTTCCAGTTCGCGGCGGACAGCTTCGAGTCGGGCGGGAGCAGGCAGGCGACCAACGCGCTCGAAGCAACCGTGCGAGCGGCCAAGAAGTGAGTGTCTACGCTTGATCAATCAATGCTGGAACCACCTTCCTCACTCGTGAACGTCGTATACTGCAGGCTTCATCGCGAGATGGAAGTGATCGGGACGCTCAAGAGCTCCATCGAGAGCGAGCTGGACGAAGCTGTGGTCCAGATCTCGCTCATTTGCCGCGGCATCTTCAACTCGGGCAGCTACACCTCGTTCGACAACAGTTTCACCGAGAAAACCTTCGGCTCCCACCACCACTCGGCCACTTTCCAGACATTCCTCCGCCTGCTCTTCCACGTCGTCCGGCGCATCGCTCAACGGCACTTCCTCGTGTCCGTGTACTTTAACAGCGACGGCGAGAACTGGAACTACGGCATGCAAGAAGTCGTGACCAAGATCTCCGGCCTCGTGGAGGTGAACCTATGCGTGTGAACTGCATTGGGATGGACGACAAGACTAACACTGTGCCGTAGCGAATGCTTAGTGAGTACCTGGACGAGTCGGCCGCCGCAGAGACCGCGACGGCGGCAAAGGCGCTCAGCGTCTCGGTGTCTGCGGGAGACCTCTTCAGGCTCAGCCGGAACAAGCCGCCGTCCGAGACCGCGGCCAAGCTGCTCCACCTACCGCACGAAGCCGACCTGGTCAAGAGCGACGGCATTGAGAAGGCACTGACGCGCGTCTGCGAGCCCAGCGTCTTCCACTTGCCGCCGGTGTACGAGGACCTGGAACTGATCGCCAAGGACCTGCAGCAGTATTTTCGGACGAGCAATCCGTTCTCGTCGTCCGACATTGGCGCGTTTCTCCGCGTGTTTGTCACGCAGCAGTGGGTCCCCAAGGTCAAGACGAAAGCGCAGGTGGGCATCCAACAGTTCTTTTGTCATGTACTCTTGGATCACTCGACTCACACGCGCTGAATTCCTTCTGCGTCTCTCAATAGCAATTCCTCGCCATGAAGTACCGCAGCTCCACGTCACTACACCGCCTCCCCGTCCCGTCGGACACGTCCTATCAGCCGCCCAGCATCGACAGTCTGCTGTTCATCGCCGAGCAGATCTACGATATGATGAAGCGGATGCCCGACCACGCGCTGGACCTCGTGTGTGTGCTCGAATCCACAGTGTCGAAATGGCTCGAAGAGTGCGCCACGATCGCTCGCGACATCCGAGAGCCGACGCTGAACCACCGCCGCATCGTGCAGAGCGTGCCGTACTCGGAGCTCATCTCAGCGTTCCACGAGTACGAAGCGTGGCAGCAGCAGCACAAGACCCACCCAGGTCGATCGTTTCGGGAGCCCAAGGTCCGACCGGCGACGCTGTCGACCCAAATTCTTCGCCCGGACGAGACGACTCGAATCGCGACTCTCTCCGAGAACCTGGCCGTGTCGCCACCGTCTCAAGCCGCCGTCTTGCTCCAGAAGGAGACGGAGCTCGAGCGTGAGCTGTACACCCCCGGCTCATGGACTAATGGCACCAAGGGGCTTCTTATGGACAACGCGCGCATCGGGATGCTCGCGTATGTGAACAGCGCGTGCAACCTGATGGTCGAGCACTTGGAGAAGGTCCGGTCGTCGAGCTCATCGCACTCGGCGCCTCAGAATCAGGGCAAGGCGTCGCGGATGGTGCTCCCGTCCTCGACGCTGCAAGTGACGGTCGCAAAGTGCCAGGCTCTGGCGGACGAGTGCCTGTTCTTCTTGCGTCGAGAGGTGCGCCTCCACGCGTTCTACTACCTCACGCAGCTCACATCGCAGCGTTTCGACGTCGCAGAGGGCAAAGCATTCATGGCGCACGACTGCGTGCTGTCGCTCAACATTAATCTATCGGCGATCGAGAACGCGCTGCGGCCGTATCTCTCGAGCGACAAGATGGCGCTCGTCTTTGACGGCATCGCTGCGCTGCTGTCCAACATCCTTATCAGCAACCTGCAGCATATGGGCGGCTGCACCTTTACGAAGGGCGGCGTGCAGCAAATGCTGCTCAACATTGGCGCACTGCACCAAGGACTGACAGGCACGCTGTACTCGTACCCGAGTGTCGGACGTGCGGGGCACCACTTTGAGCACGCCAAGCGGTACTTCCAGCTGCTCAACCTGTCCGAGACTCAGCTGGAGGTGTTTCTACTCGAGAACCGCAAATCGTACGCACCGGACGCGTTCAAGGCGCTGTGGCGCGTGGAGACGCCGCACCGCCAGCTCACCAAAGGAAGCGTCAACAAGCTCGACAGCATCCTCCGCTAGCTCCTGATATTTGCAGTGTCCGGCGGAAGCGCGAAGGCTTTGTTCCGGAGAAGACAAGTCACGCTTCGCCTGAATGCATTCCTTTATTTCGTTAGACATTATGATACTCGTTGGCTTGGTCATTCCTCGATTGGAAGAAGCTGCTGGTCGCCGCGCTGGTCGGGTCAAACACCTCTCTGCTGTTCAGGAAGTCCGGGAGCGGCGGCAGGGAGCGATGCGCTGGCGGCAGCACGATCGGCGCTAGCGGCGGCTGTGGCATCGGAAGACTCCTGGAACTTGAGCCTAAGGTGGTGTTTGCGACGGATGCTGGCGCTGGGACTGATCCGGTGAGGCTACTGGTTGTGACCGAGCCCGATAGAGAACCCGAGGGCGGAGGCGCCGGCATCAGCAGCAACGGCGGCGGCGGCGGATGCAACAGCGACGACGCCTGAGGCAGAGTAACCTGCAGATGTGGCAACTGCCGCACTCTATCCGGAAATGGCATAGCAGAGGTTGTGAGAGTTGGCTGCTTGTGTAAGGCCGACGAAGCCGACGTCGAGGGTGGAGGAGGCGGCAGCGAGAACTGGATCCCGTTGAACGGAGCATGAGACGGGAGCTGATGATGGTGGCGGGCGTGTCGCGGGGGTGGGTGGAGCGCTGGCAGCTCCTTGTCGCTCCGCAACGTCGAGCTGTTTGCACCGCGCGCATCCGAAACCGAGGGTAGCTGCATCCCAGCATGATCTCCAAAACTTGGTATCGGCCGATGCACGGATGTGCCCGTACTGACGCGCAGCTGCGGCAAGCGTCGCTGCTGCTGCTGCTGCACCTCCTCGCTCCGTTGTGCTACTGCCGCCTCGCGCTCTAACTGCTGCAGGTGCTCCGCCTCCGCCTCCCGCTCGAGTTGCCGCCGGTGGCGCAACCGCAGCCGCTCCCGCTCGCGCAGCTCGTTCAGCGCGTGCTCGTCGAGCTGCCGCCGTTTCTGCTGCTGGCGCTGGCGCTGCGCCTCGCGGATCGACTCGCGCGCGTCCTCACTGAGCCGCTGGCGCCGCAGCTGCTGCCGCTGGCGGTTCTGCTCGCGGATTTTGGCGCGCGTGGCCTCGTCGAGCCGCTCGCGCCGGTTGCGCTGGCGCACGCTGCTCTTCTCGCGCTGGTCTACCAGCCGCTCGGGGATCTGGCTGCGCAGGAACCGGTACTTGGCCGCACGCCGGTTAGCCAGGCGCCGCCGCCGCTCCTCGGGCGTCTCGTGCGGCGGCGCCGCGTACTGACGCTGGATGCTCTCGGGAGTGCCAATCTCCATATTGGGCAGCGCACCTTGCTCCGAAAAAGTCGTATGCCCGTTTTGGACATTTCCGACGAGGGAAAATTGACGGTCTAGCGATCATTTTGGACGCGCTTTCTTGACGTGGGATCATGAGGTACACGTCACTGATTGGTGCAAATCGAAAACTTCAACTCGCCTTTCAATTGGTTGAAATGCATAGCAGATCGTCATGTATTGGTCGAAGACATTGCATTTTGCCGGGTAATGCGACCACGTACGCTTCAGCTCCACACAAGAGGCGAACTCAAGCGAAGAAGCAGCGGAAGCGGAAGGAAGTCGTTGCGGCCGACGGCGTTCACTGCGACAGCAACCGAGCGAAAATGTGGCGGCGAGCGGCAGCGGGGGCCGCGCAGTTGTCCAGCCGGCACCTGAGCCGCGCGGTCGCCGTGTCGCCCGCTGCTTCAGGGAAGCGGCAGGCGATGCCGGACGCGCTGCTCGCGCGCTGGGAGACGCGCGCGACTCGGCGCTTCAGCTCGGCGTCATCCAGCGTTTCGAGCGCGCAATGTGCGGTCTAATAACGTTGAGAGTATGGCGCGTCCTTGTATACCGACTGACGAATGTGAATGCATTGCAGACCCGCAGCAAACCGTGCGCGCAGCGACGGTGGTCGTTGTCGCCGGCGTCACGTACCTGGTTGTGGTCAACTCCAAGCAGGAGCAGAACGAGAAGCAGCTCAAGGAGATGGAGATCGAGCGCGGTAAGAGATCTGCAACGATGCGGCTTGGTGGACAAGAGCGGTCACTGACGCGGAGTGGTTGGATCAATTGCGGAGACGCAGAGAAGGAGCTGAGCGCGCGGCTGGCGGCGGAGCTGGTGGCGGCCGAGGTGAGCCAGAAGACGACCGACTGGAAGGCCACCTTAGAGCGCGTGGTGCCCGCGATCGTGTCGCTCAAGCTCAACTCGCCCAAGGTGCGTATGCTTCTAAATGAAAGAAAGGATGGATCGGTTGCGGTTCGTACGTTGGTCTTGATCAGATCTTCTCCCTCTCTCTCTGTCCTTGCCAATGGACGACACGGTGACCGCAGTTCTTCGACACCGAGTCGCCTGGAAACGGATCTGCCACAGGCTTTGTGGTTGACGCGGAGCGCGGGATCATCTTGACCAACCGCCACGTAGTTGGCCCCGGACCGATCGTACGTCAGGCAGTGTTCGCATAGAAGCAGCCTTAGCTGTCAAGCCATCATGCTGCTCACCCGACTAATGGATCGCTGGATGCTTCTATCAGGACGCGGAAGCGGTGTTCCAGAACAACGAAGAGGTGCGCGTGATCCCCATTTACCGCGACCCGGTGCACGACTTTGGCTTTTTCAAGTTTAACCCGGCGGTACGACTGCGTGGTTGATTGTCATTCATGACGCGTTCGCTTGCTCACTTTGACACCTTCTACCCCACCACACAGGACGTGAAGCACATTGCCGTGCCATCGCTGCCGCTCAAGCCCGAGAAGGCGGGAGTGGGCACGGATATCCGTGTGGTGGGCAACGATGCTGCCGAGAAGCTTGCGATCGCAAGCGGAACGCTCGCGCGCCTGGACCGCGACTCGCCCAACTACGGATATAACAACTACAACGACTTCAACACGTTCTACTTCCAGGCGTCGTCGGGCACGACGGGCGGCTCCTCTGGGTCGCCCGTGCTAAACCATGACGGTGAAGCGATTGCCCTGAACGCCGGTGGCAAGATCGGCACGTCGGCGTCTTTCTACCTGCCTCTCGACCGCGTCAAGCGCGCGCTCGAATTGATCCAGCAGGACAAGCACGTTCCTCGCGGCACGATCCAGGCCATCTTTCACTACAAGGTAAGTCACTGCTCTGGATGCTCGCTTGTTGATCAAACAGTACATGACCCAGTTGAATCCCCCTTTTCTGTGAAAGCCGTTCGACGAAGTTCGCCGATTGGGCGTGCAACCCGAGACGGAGGCGCGTGTTCGCTCGACTTCTCCGCTGGAAACCGGTATGCTGACGGTAGCCGAGACAATCCCGGGCGGACCGTCTAGTGGCAAACTCCAGCCGGGCGACGTACTCGTCCGTGTCAACGGGCAGCTCGTGACGCGGTTCGTGCCGCTTGAAGCGCTCATTGATGACCACGTCGGCAAGACGGTAAGCCTTGCGTGTTGGCATTGTGTGAGAGAGAGCAGACAGCTGAACGATGAAACTTGTACGTCGCCAGATTGAAGTGGAGGTGGAGCGGTCGGGCAAGCTTGTGAAGCACTCGCTGGAGGTGCAGGACCTGCATTCGGTCACCCCGTCGCGGTTCATCGAGATTGGTGGCGCCGTCATCAACCCGCTGTCGTATCAACAAGCGCGCAATCACGCGCTCAAGCCCGGCACGCCCTACGTCGCAGACGCCGGGTACTTCTTGCAACGCTCGCGCATTGGCCGTGGCGCCGTCATCCACTCTGTCGACGGCGTGCCAACACCCGACTTGGACGCGTTGCGCGACTACCTCAAGACGTGCCATGACCGGCAGCGTGTCGTCGTCAAGTTTGCCAAGCTGGCGGACAAGGCCGACAAGGTCGAGGTCGTGCACGTCGACCGTCGCTGGTTCCCGTTCTGTGAGTACACGCGCGACGACTCGCTCGGCATTTGGCATTGCCAAACCTTCGACGAGGACGCCAGTGAGTCCACTTCGTCGACTACCGATCGTCGACAGCGCGAACAAGGCGATGACGAAGAAGTGGGCAAGCCAATCGGCTCGACGACGATGCTGCCGGGCAAGAACCCAGTCGAGGCCAAGCTCGCGCGTTCGCTGGTGACGGTGGACTTTGACCGCCCTTTCAGCGTCAATTCACTATCGACGTCCAACTACCGCGGCACGGGCCTTGTGCTGGACGCGCGTAAAGGACTCGTGGTCGTGGATCGCAACACGGTCACGGACTCGCTGGGCGACGCCATGGTCACGTTCGCCAGCACGCTCATGGTGCCCGCGCGCGTCGTGTTTGTGCACCCGGTGCACAACTTTGCGATCGTGCAGTACGACCCCAAGCTGATCGGCTCGACGCCTGTCGAGAGCTGCGAAGTGTCTTCCGAGCCGGCAACGCCGGCGGACCCCGTTTGGCTAGTTGGGCTCATGAGCGGCGTCGGGCGGAGCGGCCACTCGGACCTCGTGTCGCGCGAGACGATCGTGTCGGGTGTCAAGTGGATCGCCCTGCCCATGCCAAACCCGCCGCGGTACCAGGAGCACAATCTCGAGATGGTGGCGCTGCAGGACGTCGTGAGCACGGAGGGAGGCGTCGTGTGCGACGTTGAGGGTGCCGTCAAAGCCTTTTGGGCCTCCTTTTCCTACCAGCAGCAGCCGCGGCGTGGCGGCGGCAAGGTGGAGGCGCAGTTCAACCGTGGCATCCCCATGGACATCATCATGGAGAGCGCGGCGTCGCTGATATCGGGCGACGCGTCACCTCCGGCGATCTGGGACTTGGGCGTGGACTTTGAACTCATCAGTCTGGCCAAGGGCCGCGAGCTCGGGCTGTCACAGTCGCTCGCGAACGCGCTGGAGCGGAACGCGCCGGACCGCCGCACGATCCTGAGCGTTGCGCGTCGATGGGGAGGCACCGACACGCAGCGCGCGCTGCGCAACGGCGACATCTTGGTGGCGGTGGACGGGCAGATCGTCACGTCGTTCCGTGAGGTGGAGCGGTGCGCGCAGAAGCCTGAGGTGGAGTTGACGATCGTGCGCGACGGGAAAGAGCAACGCGAGCGCGTCCAGACGCTGCAGGTGCGCGAGACGGAGCTGGACCGCATCGTGTTTTGGCAGGGACTGCTGCTCCAAGCACCGCCGCTGTCTGTGTCGGCGCAGCGAGGCGTGTCGCTTGACGATGGGCTGTACGTGTCGTGCCGCTACTCTGGGTCCCCGGCGGCGCGCTCTGGCCCGCCGCCCACGAGCCGCATCAAGGAGGTGGACGGCGTCAAGATCACGAGCATCGACGACTTTCTGCGCGTCGTCAAGGCTGCCGAGGCCGGCAAGAAGGACGCCGTGCGCGTCAAGTACGTGGATCTGAGCGGCAAGGAGAAGCTGAGCACGCTCAAGCTCGAGCCAAAGTACTGGCCCACCAGCGAGCTCGTGCGCGACGGCAAGGGCGAGTGGCGACGCCGCAGCGTCTGACCGACAAGCGAACAAGAAGAAAAAGAAGACGCTGGCTGGAGGCCGTGCTGGGCATGGAGACGGACAACTTGTTGACGGCTAGTGGCGAGCAAATAAAGCGAGGGTGAAGAACACGACGTGTGGAACCAGTTGATGTGGGTCGCAACGGGTTCTTAACTAGTTAAAGGTGGTTACAGTCCTGGCCAAAAGTATATGAGGTCGTGATTTTCGCGTGGTTCTCAGCCAATAGGAGCGCTAGAAAGCTCAAAATTGGCCGAAATACTCCTAAAAGCGTATTTGACACGATGACAGCATTTTTTTCCGCACTGGAATCGAGTAAGAGGTCGAACCAGAGTGGGGTCAAAAATCAGGGTGGTCAAAACTAAATGAAATTTTCAAACACCCCATGTTATTTAGCTTTCTAGAAGGTTCTAGAACAGCCTGAATGGCTCTAGTACTTTGTCTTTCCACCTCGCTTTTCCACCACATCGCTGCATCGATTAGGCATTGTTCGCACGAGTGCACGAGCGCACGAGCGCACGGAGCCGAGAAAGATCAAG
>JAADXW010000400.1:0-23098 GCA_023337975.1 Phytopythium ostracodes
CCCCCCCCCCCCCCCCCCCCCCCCCTTCCCCCGGCGATCGAGATCCGTTGCACCAGGTGGCGGGCATGGACGCCCGCTCTCTGCGCGCGGCAGGCGCAACTTCTACATGGCTTTGTCGGTCATCGGAGCGCAGGCTGTAAGCATGGAGTGATGCTGTAAGCTTACCAACTTAATGGACAGACGGAGTCGGCCGCCTCACTCGCGCATTCGCCGCATTACGCGCACAGACCCAACCGGACGCCGCCCGTCTGGTACTCTCGCCCTCCTCCACTGAAAGACCAAGGATGCCGCTCGACTGCCGCTCGCTGAGGCCCGAGCTCCCTCGCCTGGCCTCGCCGCTGCCCGTCAAGCTGGCCCCGCAGGCCACGCCAGCGCTCCAACCACATTCGATTCGTCGGCTGAGCCCCGTCGAGGCCAAGACGCTGCCGTTGCTGGTGCTGCCGTCGTCGTCGTCGCTGAAGCCTCCGACCCGCGCACATTGCCTCCCGTCCATCACACTCTCGCCCTCCTCTCTGACGGCGGCGCCGTCGCCTTCTCCAGCGCCCGCCGCCGCCAATGAGCGCACGATCCGCGACCTGGCGGCGCGGCTGGCGCTGCTGCTGCACGCCCGCGAGTGCTGCAAGGGCGGCCGCCCCAGGTTAGATCCGAGCGACAAGGATGCGGTGGGCGAGAGCGGCTGCCTCATCCGCAACTGCGGCGTGGCCCGCGGCGTGCTCGACCACTGCCAGGAGTGCTTCCTGCACGACGGCGAGTGCCACGTATCGTGCGCGCAGGCCAAGCGCCTGCTGCGCCACTTCCGCCTGTGCCGCGCGCGAGGCAACACGGCCGCCTGCCGTCTCTGCTCCGTGCTAAGCGCCGAGTTCCCCTGGGCGCTGCGCCACGCCGCCTCGCTCTCGCCGCTGTACCTGCAGCGGTCCACTAAGGCCAACACGCAGGTGGCGGTGGCGAGGCTGTGCCGCATCGTGAGCAACGAGTCGGACTGCGTGACCCACGACGCCGACGGCAGCCGCCCGACCAAGCGTAGACGATAGGACCGACCCGTGAAGCTCGACGGGTTGCCTGTAAGTATTTAATAGCGTGCCGTGGTCGTGCCATCATCCCGCTGTCCAGCCTTGGTCCACACGTCCGACAGCTCCGTCGTCGTTGATTGTTTTTGATCCGAGGAGGCGTCACGACCTCGATCCCCCGCCTCCCTCCTCACTTGCAAACAGGAGCGGTCTTGACGGGATGGACCTCTCGCGGGCGGCCTCGCGTGCCGACGCTGCTAACATCCCAGAGAAGCGCAGGCGCGACTGGGACGAGCTGAACGCCGCGCTGTTCAAGGACGTCGACCGCCTCTTCTCTCTGATCGAGCTCGCGGCGCTCCCGGATCGGTTCCAGCCCCAAGAGGTGGCGGCAGGCGTCTTCTTTGACCTGATGAAGGACCCACCTAGGATCAGCGAGAACGCGCTCGACGAGCTCGACGAGCTCGCCAAGCTTGGTGACGCCAAGGCTGTTGTTGAGCACGTGGTGAACTCGCACAAGTGTGAATGCGGCGTCACGCTTGCCGCCCAGGTCAAGTTGGTCGGAGAGCGCGTCAAGGCGAGCGGCGTCGTGGACTTCATGGTCACCAAGGGGAAGAAGAACGTTTGCTGCGTAGTGGAGGGGGCCTGAGACGTCTCCTTCGGCGATGTGCAGGGCGTGCTCGGCATGGAGATCGCAGCGGAGAAGGACAAAAACGAGGACGAGGAGAAGGCCGTGTACGGGATCGTGACGAACCATCCCGAGTGGCACTTTCTAAAGCGCACAGGCGACGGCATCGAGGTGGTCAAGGACGCGATCAACCCGCTTCAGCCCTCACGCGAGCAGTTGCAGAGCGTCGCGAGCCGCATCGTCACCATTTTGAACGCCTAGCAACTACCCGTCGATCAACGTAGCATCGCGGTGAGTCCAGGCCCCAGTGCGTGCGTCTTCGTGAGCGCAATTGACGTTCAAGTCTCCAGTGTCGAACTCCAAACTGGTATTTCATAGGAATCCTCATTGCAAAGCACGTTTCTCCGTCAGTTCTATACTCGCAGGCGTGCCTTACATGGTCGTAGCATCCGTCTAGATGAGCAGGTCGTCGTCCTCGTCCTCTGCACCACCGGAGACGGTCGTGAGGCCTTGCGCGCGGTACAAGTCGGCGATCTACGCACCAACAACACTAACACACGTGAGACATCCAACACCAGCATCAGCAACACAAGAGACGACGACTCGTACCTGTGCGGCGTTGGTCGCCTGCGACGGTGCCTTGTCGTCGCGGATGCGGATGAAGCGCGGGAAGCGCAGCGAGATGCCCTTGTCGCGCGCCACGAGGCCCATGGCGGCCGTGTACTTGGGCGAGATGGACAGGTCGGCGCCCAGGATCTCCCACACGCAGCTCGGCTCGAACCACACGTCCGGCTTGATGCTGCCGTCGCCCAGCGCGTACTCGCGGGGCACCGTGGGCACCGCCTTCTCCCTGAGCTGCTCGTGGAACTGCTTGAGCACCTCATCCGACAGGCCCGTGCCGAGCTTCGTGATGGGCTGGAACATGTCCGTCTCCGGGTCAAAGCACGCGAGCAGGTAGGCGCCGTACACGCCCGTGCGCTTGCCGCGCCCGTAGAAGGCGCCGATGGGCACGAGGTCTGTCGAGTCGCCGATGCCGTCCAGGTAGTCCTTCTTGAGCTTGAGCCACTTGTGCGACCGGTTCGCCGGCTCGTACGTCGCCTCCTGCTCCAGCGTCTTGACCATGAGCCCCTCGCAGTTGTCGCGCACTGCCTGCTCCAAGAAGTTACGCACGTTGGATACGGCCAGTTCCATGGCCTCCGCGTCGTCCTTGTTGGCCAGCGCCGCGTCGGGCTCCACGTCGATCGAGGACGCGAACTCAAACTCGCCGGGGACGGCCTCGAACAGCGAGCGCAGCAGCTCACGGCGCTTGCCGAGAGGCATCGTCAGGCACGGCTCGCCGTTCAGGAAGAGCAGGTCGAAGGCGTAGATGCACACGGGCACCTTGATGTCCTCGACTTTGACGTTCTTGCGCGAGCGCGTGCTGAGGATCTGGAACGGCAGCCGCTTGTTGGTTGCGCGGTCCACCGCCACGACCTCCGCGTCCACGATGCAGCTCTGGATCGCGTCCGGCTTCCTCGCGCGCAGCAGCTGCAGTTTCACGTCCGGGAACCGCTCGGTCGAGTTCTCAAAGTTGCGCGAGAAGATGGCCACGTCGTTCCCGCTCTTGCCGCTCGGCAGCATGTGGATCTGCGCGCGCTCGCCGTCATACTTGTACTCGCACGTGAACGGCTTGCCCTCGAAGCGGTCGAACACCATGGCGTACGCCTTGGTCGGGCGCGCCAGCATGGGCGACACGGGCATTCCGGGTGTCAGGACGCACTTGTCAGCCACCTTGGCGAAGTCGCCGAGCTTGAGAAACGGAGAGGACGACGCCTCGTCCGCTTCGCGAGCGTCTTGCTGGACAGACTGGAACGCCGCGACCAGCGCGTTGTAGCTCGGGCACTCGGAGAAGGCCTTCTTGATATGAGCGAGCGCCTGCTGCTGCTTGTCCTTGTCCTTGCGGTCCTTCTCTCGCATGAACGCGTACGTGAGCGAGATCAAGATGGACTTCTCGGCCAGCCCGATGCGCAGCTTGCCCTGGAGGCCGCGGATGATGTACTTGGCGCCTTCCGCGCTCGCGCTTGTGCTGCTGAGCACCTTCTTGTCCTTCTCGCACTTGACGAGCAGGCCCTTGATGATGCTGCACTTCTGCTGCTGCGAGTTGTTGCCCGTCATCTTGGCAATCTTGACAAACTGGTCGTAGACGCTCTGCACGCTCAGCACGTTGGCGGCGGCGGCAGCGCTGGGCACGGCAACAGGCGCGAACGACAGCGTGTGCTGCTTGGAGCGCGCGTTCTGAGCGACTTTACCCAGGTCGCCCTCCTTGTGATACATCTCCTTGATGAACTTGAGGTTCGTGCCAGTTGCTTCGCCGATCGCCTTCATCAGAATCGCGTCGCCAATGCCGATCTTCAGGTTCTCGAACGGCGGCGCAAGGTCCGTGCACACGCACAGGTAAATACACGCGAGCAGGTCGCTCGGCGCGTTGCGGATCACGTCGCGGAAGAAGAGCGTGAGCAGCTCCTGGATCTCCAGACGCGCCGAGATCGCCTCGATCTTGGCGAACAGCGACGCGAGTTGTGTGTACGCGACGAAATCCGAGATCTCCGACGCCGTCTCGGTGCTGCTCTGCTTTCCCGAGTCGGCGGCCTTGTCGGCCTTCTTCGTGTCACTCTTCTTCTGCTTCTTGTCGTCTGACTTGGCCACGGACTTCGGCGAGAAGAAGCTGACTGCTTGCTTTGTGGGTTGGGCTGCCTCCTCGTTCTGCTTCTCCTCCTCCTCCTCCTCTTTCTGCTTCTTCTTCTCTACCTTTCGCTCCTTCTTGTCTTCCTCGGGTTCCGTGGGCTCATTGGACGCGCCATCCTCGCCCTCGTCGGCGCTCTCTTTCACTTTGGCAGGCGTCGCTGTCTTTCGTGGTGTCCGCTTTGGTGGAGGCGATTTGACTGGAGAAGGAGACGAGATGTCGATGACTTCGCCGCTGGAAGACGCTGCGCTCTTGCTAGGCGTCTGGAAGTCCGTGAACGACAAGTCAGCGTCGCTGTCGTCGTCGTCATCCACCACGCGCTGTCGAAGGCGGCGTCGGCCCGCTGAAGAAGCACAAGACACAGCGTGTCAGCAAGCGATGCATAAACCTCCACAACCCAGCATGGAACAGCCGCAACACGCACGCTTGGTCTTGGTTTTCGCGGGTGACGGCATCGCGGGCTCCATCTTCCCGTCCTCTGCGTCGCTGCTGCCGCGAGACGGCGGCTCTTGCTCCTTCTCTGCCTCCTCAGCGTCTTGCATCGGCTCGTCGACTGTTTCGTCTTGCTGCTTGACCGGCGCCTTGCTCGCATTGAGGCTGCGCTTCTCGCGCGAAGACTGCGTGGGCTTGGACGTCGCCTTCCTCACGGCCTGCTTCTTCACGTCGGGCGTCTTGACAGGCGCGGCGTCCTCCTCGTCGCTCGCTGGCGACTTGCGCTTGTTCGTCTTGGCGGGCGGCGTCGTCGCCGCGCCGGCGCCAAAGAACGACCTGCCCACACATTTTATCAGTTGTATCAGCAAACTATTCCGTCTACAGCTGTGCGCATGCTACGACAGCCACTAGCCTGCATGGCGTACGTGATCGAGCGCTGCTGCTTCGCTGTCGAGTCGGTTGACAGGTGCAAGCGCATTTCCAAACGTCAGCAACCACTGGCGAGACATACTGTAGACATACAAGACAGCCAACCGGTGCGCCCACCTTTCCCGGCCATGATGTCGCCGCTCGCAATGCACAGAAGCGCGCGCGTCCGCTAGTGGCTCGCTACGAAGCCGCCGACGCTTGCTTGATGGGCCGTTTTCCCGCTTTGGTAATGACGAGTTACGATTGCCTGCGCCCTCGGGTCTTATTTTCGAGGACGGCGACAGGTTACATGTACCCTTTGTAACCCTTCTACACTTGGGTTTGCTATTGTTACATAAGAGTGTACCCCATCCAAAAGGCGCAAGGGTTATCAAATCGTAGCAATTTTATTGGCGCGAGCGAGTGTAACCCGTCGTTCGCGCCAAAAAAGCTCTCGGACCAACACTCTGCCACTATAACCAACAGCCAACAAACACTCAATTTCGCTGCCACGGATGGGACGCAAGGTGCTGGCCGTGGTGCCCGCGGGCGAGGCGGCGGCAGCGCAGCTCGAGCGCTTCCACGCCGACGCGACCGACTCGCCACTCATGACGGTGGTCACGTGGTCTGCGCGCGCGGGCAAGGACAAGGCGCAGGCCCTGCGCAAGCGGCAGCTCGCGATCGCCGACGGCGGCAAGTCGCTGCTCGAGCTGCAGCGCGTGCGGCCGCCCGAGGGGTCGCGCAGCTGGTTCGTGGCCAACGACGTCCAGCAAGACGGAAGCCTGATCGTGTTCTCGCCGGTGGACCCGCTGTTCGTGCTGCTCTCCTGCGTCTGGGACCAGCGCGCACGCTTCATGAGCGTCGAGGACTTGGCGACACAGCAGCACAACTCGTGGCTGCTGGGCGTCAGCGCACTGACGACCGCGCGCGTCGAGTGGGTGTGCGACATCCAGCCGACTGGCGGGGACGACGAAGCGCTTGCCACCCTGTACGTCAAGGCAAGCGAGCCCAAGATCCACAAGTGGCTGCGCGCCAAGGTGCGGCGCGTTTATGAGGCTTTGCTACGCATGCAATGATCTGATGGGTTCTCTACCGTAAATCTCGTAGGTGGAGCGCGTCGCACGGACACTCGCAGCACAGGAAGAGGAGACGAGGAGCAAGTCGATGGCTGAGAGCACTGCCTTTGACCAGCACTTTGTGCTTTTGGACGGCGCTGCTTCAACCAGCAGCAAGACGACAGGAGCCAACTCAACAGGGAAGAGTGCTGTCGAAGTCACGGCGCGCCATCGGCGCGAAGCCATCGACACAATTGGGGACTACTTGCCCACCGAGTGGATCCAGCTGCTGTACACAGCCTTCGAGTACGTCTAGCCGTGTCTATCGTCTGTCCGAGTCTTGTGTTCGACCCACTAACCCTGTGCTTTATGTCACGGCAGCATCAAGAAGGAAGAGGTCGCGCCCAAGACACCGGCTAAAGCGGCAGGCGCCAGCGGTTCGCTCGACGACTTTAGCCGCTTTGACAGGCGTCAGAGTGCGGAAAAAGTGTCCTCCAAGCGACCAACCGCGTCAAGCGACAGCGCCTCCAAGAAGAAGAGCAAGCTGGCCAACGTCGACCGCACGGGTATGAAGTCGCTCACGTCCTTCTTCACGAAGAAGTAGGCGCGCGTGCGTGTCAACACATTGCATGGACCAGCGCGCGAAATAGAGGTGAGAGCAAGATGCACTTTGCCATTTGGATAGTACAGAAGTAAATAATAGCGAGGTTTGTGGACGAACTCGCCCATCTACCGACGCGCGGTGGATCCCTCGACTCTGACGCGGTGCACCGCGACAAAGTCGTTCCAGCCGGACAGGATGCGAAGCTTGATGAAGGACGCGTCCACCGGCTTGACCGTCTCACTCCCGAGCTGCAGGTTGCCGTCGTTCTCCCCCATCTCTGAGCACGTCAAGTGTATCGACCTGTGAGCAGCATGGTCAACACCGTGGAGGCAAAGATGGCAGCACGCACTCGCGTCGAAGAGCTTCTCCCACTTGGTGGGCGTCGGGCCGGAGCACGCCTCGACGACCACGTCTCTGGCGTTGGTCGTCCACATCTTGACGCGCGAGACCGACGCCGTGGTCGCGAGCTGCACGATCACTTCCTGCGGGAAGCTGCCCGTCGTCAGCCACTTGGTCGTCTGATCCCTACAGAAGCGACGCCATGTCAGATATCTCGATGCGGTGAAGACTATGACAGTGAGTGACTCGCACCCGTCGAGGATATTGTTGGGCGGGAAGTCCGCGTCGAAGGACGTGACCGCCGTCACCTGCGCGCCTTCTTCCTCCAACGCCAGGTCCATGCTTCTACTGTCGCGTGTCAGCCCTGTCGGTCCCAGTCGGATGTCAATCGGCGAGGAAGCTCCAGACAGGAACGCGGATATAGACGTCACTACGCGCTCTTGAACTCCCGTACCGATAGTCCATGCAACTCGCAAGGCTCTGGTCGGTCGCTTAAGTTAGAAAAACTCCACCCGAGAGCGCGATTATTAATAGCCGCTGCCTACACCTCGTCTGCATCTCCCATCGCTCGGGAATCGCGCTCACAAATATAGACGGACGCCTTTCGCACCGGTTCACTTCATCCCTTCACGTCGTCGCTGACACTGGTGCCAGAACTGGCAGTCGCTGGGGCAGCAGCAGCACTGTCGGCGCGCTTACTGGCGCTTGGAGCCGTTGGTTCCGTCGACGACGCAGTAGCTTGGTCGTTCGTCTTGTTGGTCGCTTCCGCCTTCTTCGCCGCGGCCTTCTCGTCTTCAACCGCCGGCTTCGTCGCCACCTCTACGCTGCTAACGGGCGATGGCTCTGTCTGCGGGTCAGCGCGGTTCTCTTGCTCCTCCGCCTTCGCACTCACTGGGGTTGGCGCCACGGCCACCGTCGCCGCCGGGAGCTTCTTCTTGACTTGGTTGAGCAGCTTCTCAAAGCCCGCGGCCAGCTCGTCGGCGGCGCGAGTGATCCCAGAGCCGTCGTCGTTGAACAGCTTGCAGTTCGACCAGATGAGGCGGATATCATTCGCGAACGCGTCCAGGTTCAGCCCCTTGGTCGCACTGCCCACAGCGTACGCGTTCCTCTTGAGCTTGGAGGCCACCGTCGACAGATCCATCGGCTGCTGGACAATATCTCTGTAGTGCGGGACGTCGCCCACCGGCGTCAAGAAGGGCTTGGCGAACGGGTGCTCCTTCAGGCACTTTACGATCTGTGCGCACTTGGTGAACACGCTGGGCTGGATGTCGATCTTGCGCGTGAACGCCTCGAAGTGCGACGGCTTCTTGCACTCGTCGCACTGCCAGTCGCCCTCGGGCAGGTCGCTCTCCTTCATGCCCAGGCACGCCAAGTGGAATGACCGCGGGCAAACATCGCAGCACACGAGGTCGCCCATGGCCAGGCACACCTCGCAATAGTCGAGGTTCGTGTCAATGTCGCTCTCTTCCTCGTCGGCGTCTTGATGGTGGCGGTGTGGCTGCGCCCCGCTTCGTCCTTCCGCTGTCGCTTTGGAGGCACTAGCCGCTTTGGGATCTTTCGCAGCAGGTTTCGGCGGAGAAGATCTCAGGCTACGCGGGTTCTTCCGGTCGGACGCAGACGCCACCTCAAGCTCCGTGTTGCTCGACTTTCGCTTTCGCGAAGCTGACGACGATGGAGATGGCGGCGACGCTCTTAATGATGAACGGTCTTCCTCATCATTGGCGCTATCGTTTGTTTTGGGTCGGCCCTGCGTCTTCGCGGCGAACGCCTTGGATCCTCGTGCGGAATCCTTTCTTGCTCGAGGCGGCCAGAGCGGCGCGTCGTCTTCACTGCTGTAGTCCTCTCGAGGTTTCCGGCTCGTTCGCCCACTGCGAGCCGAAACCAAAGTCCCGCCAGGGCTTTCGACGAGCTCGTATCCATCGTCGTCGTCGTCGACGCTGTCGGCTCGCTCTTGATCGACTCGCTTGCGCTTGACGGCACGTTCGCTAGTCCTCGCGGATGGGAACGAGCGGCCGTCCCCGTCATTATTTCCTAGACGCGTGTCGACTATCAGTTTCGGCTGGTCGTGACGCTCTGACGGTGTCGAATCGCGTGAATTGGTATAGTCCACCGCGCTGCCATCGTACTGCCGTTGAGGTTTGGCCTCGGGCGTGTTTCGATCCCCTGCGGAAGACTGGTTGAGCGTCGTCAGAAGCTGCACCAACGATTTCTTCGACTCTGCGCAGTTGATCACGTGGGAGGCAGACGGCGATGGCACCGGCGCGCTCGTGGTCACGCTTCCAGCGGGGCGACCATGGCCGTTTTTGTTTGCAGAGCGACTGCTCAAGCTTGCCGGTGGCTGTTGTCGCTCGGCTTCCATTGACGGGAGTCGAAGCGGGGGCAGCGTCTCTTTCGCCGTGCGTTTTGGACCGCGAGCTGGCATGAGTGTCGTCGACTTGTCTTCTGCATGCATGGACAGCGATGTATCACCGCTGTAATATTCTCCAGCCTGGTTACCTTCCTGATTTCCTGCTAGTTGCTGGACGTCAACCCGTCGGCGGTAATCGTCTTCAAGCGGCGGCACGTCATCCTGGATGCTGCCAACACGTGGTTGGGCTCCATTGCCTTCCAATCCATTGCCGCCACTGTTCGCAAGTTGCTGCTCCTCGCGCAGCCACCGTCGATACCGGTTGATCTCGTGGTTCTTCTCGAGCACACACATGGAGCAGGGGCACGTGCGGCTGCAAACCATGCACTTGAGCGCGCGGCGACTCGCCATCGGACGATTCTTGCCGGCAAACAGGTCCTCCGTGCGCACGCGGTAGATGCTGCGCAGGTGCTCACGACACAGCGAGTGCCCGGCGTTGGCGTCGGGGCAGAAGTTGACCACGGGCACGAAGTGGTTCTCGCTCACACCGCACAGGTGGCACAGCCCCTTGGCGACAAAGCAGCAGTCCTGCTCGTCGACCATCTCCTGCACCGCGATCGAGAAAGCCTTGCGCAGCGCGCCCTCGTCCAGATCGGCCTGCTGCGCGCACGCCTCGACTAGCGACTGGTCCTGAACGTAGCGGCTGGTGTACATATCCTGGCGTTCCATCTCCTCCTCCGGGTCCTCGTACGGAAGTTCCAGCGCCCTGGGCGGCGCTTGATCTCTATAATCACCGCCCGGACGGGTCGAGCGCCATTGAGGCGCCTCTATCGTGTCTCTGGCTGACGAAATCGGCCCGCTCCTGACGATACCGACGCTGGAGCTGGCCGAAGCCGAGGGATTCCACGACGAAGACGGAGGAGCGCTCCTAGCGGGCGGGTCTTGCGCTCTCGGCTTGCTCATGATGGCGTTCAGCCACGCGTCCTTCGGCGGCGGCGTCTTCCTGCCGCCCGCCTGCTCGCAAGGCGCAGCGGATCAACAGAAAGCGAACGGTCAGATCAACGATCGCAAGCGTGGCACGATCCGTCCGAGACGGACGGCGGCGTCATTTCGCCCAAAATAAACGCGAGAAAATCCAGCGCCCACTCCCCCACCAAGAGACAACTTGCGCGCTAAGGAGGCCACGCCAGCCTCTCCCACCGCGTCGGCGGAGGGAGAAGAGGCAGGCGCAGACGACGAGACCGCGAGCGAGCGAGCGTACCTTTTCGCTGGCGCGCGCAGGGCCCAGGAGCGGCGGAGCGGCGGAGCGCATTGAGGCAAGTGGTCGGGGCGCGCGTTTGGACGGGCGTTGGCCGAAAAGTGGGGAGCAAAAACCCAGCGGCAAATTGTCGAAGAAAACAGGGGTACTCGGAGTGTATACCAATGTATACAATTATATTGTTAATCCAGTGCATTAACACAAGGTGACAGTATAGATATATCGAAAGTACTGTAATTTGGTAGATAATTGAGCATGTTGTGCATATCAGATCGTTCGCAAGCTCCGTGTGGACCACGCAAGTGTATACTCCCTTTGGACTTGGGAGTATACTATACGCTCACTACGAACTTTGGAGCCCTCGACTTGATTGTTGTTGTTGGACCAGGCATAAATCATGCCTCTGCAAACTCGGCATTTTGGACGCGAAACGCACGAAATACCTAGTTCTGAGTTTTGACATTTTCGAGCCAAAGCAATAGAAATGCCTATTTTTTCATGTTCTATCAAAAGACTTGGAACAACTTTTTTTGGTAAGCGCTTCTGCCTTTTTCTATTGGAGTTTGTATGATACCTAGTTCTGGCTTTTTCAGACTACCTATTTTGTCGCATTCTAGGTATCTAGGTACTGGATCCTAGTTTGCAGAGGCCTGGGCATGATGGCGAGAATCGAGGGCGGCCTGGAGCCGTCCCAGCGAGCGCGATGGAGAGGGTAATCACCCGTAAACGCGTCGACCGACAACCGACTATGGTCGTTAACCTCCGGGGTATATTACTGAGCAGCTCGCGGTCCTCCCAACGGGACGCGCGCCGCTGCAACGCTAGTCTACGTTCTAAATTAATGGGTGCGGGAAAGTTCGCGTCGCGCTTACAGCGAGCGCATCCGCTTGAAGGTGCCGTTGATGCGCGGCATACTGATCGCCGAGAGGTTCTCGGATGACCGGCTCGGCCGCAGGCCACTGGTGACCTTGGCGTCCTCCTGCTTGCGACGTATGTAGCTCGCGCAGGACGGCACGTCGATGACGGCGCCGTGGCGACCGTTCGCGGGCGTCAGCGGCGTCGAGCCGTCCCCGAAGAGCGTCGGGTCCAGCTCGTTCAGGTACTCGTCCAGGTTGCGCAGCAGGACGCGGTCGGAGGCTGTCGGCGTGGTCATGCTCGAGCGCACACTCACCGCCTGCTGCGCCGCCCGCGCCTTCTCAAGCTGCAGCTTGCGCATCAAGAAGGTCTGAATCTCCTCGTAGCACTGCCGCGACCGCGCGTCGTTCACGCCCAATAAATACGTCTCGTCCTCCAGCGGCACGTGCTGGCGGATGTACTGCTGCACGCGCTCCATGTCCATCTTGTACTGCGAGGCCGTCGCGATCGGCGCGCTGGCTGGTCGCCGGCGCGGCATCGGGCGCCCGCAGCTCGGCGCCGCCGTGGGGAACGCCATCGCCATCGCGTCTACTACCTGCGGAGCCATCGAGACGTGTCGTCGGCGAGCTGCTTGAATGGTCAATCAGCGGTAAATCGAGCAATGGTCATCTTGCTTCTTCGGCGATCGGCGGTTCTTTATGTATCGTTCCCCCCTGTCCCAGTCAAACTGACCAAGTCCAACGCATAACGATCGTTACTGACAGCAAGTCAAGGCAGCCGATTTGTTGGAACCAGCCGGCGCGATCGAACGACAGGTGAAGTTTGCAACCTGGGTGCCAATAGTCACAGTCTAAATTGGATGAAGCGGATCCTGGGAGCGCCAGCTGAAAAAAATTGGCAAAAAATAACAAATTCGCTTTTTTTACGGAATACGGCGAAATTCTGTGCGAAAATGACTTGATCTTGGATCAAAAAAAAATAGAATCCGCTCGAATTTTGACGTTTGCTTTTAGTCGAGAAAATCAACCGTAACAGACCATCACTCCGACAAAATCCTACTCTTCCCCGACCTGGCTTTGGCCCCTGGCCGAACCCGCCGATAATCCAGCGCTTTTTCTGGTTTTCTTTCGCGAGTTGGTCCGAAAATGAAAATGATCCATGGCAAGATGTGTGAAATCTCAGACAAGTGGCCGCACTGATGATCCACCGCACATTTCGTTCCCGAGGTTGCCGGGACGCTACAGTACAGCATTAGCATTGCGAGTCGAAGCACTCGATCAGTCGACGGCTTTGGCCGTCAATAGCCAGCGAAGTCTGCGGTCTACTGCAGTGCGTTTACTCATCAATTGGTTCGGCATCCGCTTTCCATGGGTGATGGATGGAGCGCGGGTTGAACCCTGCGCGAGGCAGCTGAGCCGTCTCCGATCTTTGCTGACATCATTGCTGACATCACAGGCATTCCGCTCCAACCTGGAGCCAGCGTGTACAGTACAGCGATGCGGTGCCGTACTCTATCTGCGGGATTTACAACATCCGTAACCTGCATTCGAGGATCCGTTTACGCCATGGACTGCGTCATCGCTCGGCAAACAACCCCTGGTGAGAATAAATGGCGAGACCATCAGCCGCATGTCCACCATAGACCCACATCCGTGATACACTATCTTCCGGCCGATGTTCTCTTCAAATTGACCAGCGGAACGCCGCCAGCTCACTCCGACATCACTGCAGCGCGTGCACTCCCAGCAACAGTGAACCCTGAAAGCGGAATGCGCTTGCCGATCAACTTCCACTATGATCTACAGTATCTGATCTGCAAGCACATCTGGTATGGATCCCCATTTCGGTTGTCAATCTCTGATTGGGTCGAATGTTCACCCTTTTCATCCAATCGCATTCTAGATCCAAACTGTTAGAAAACCCCTATGCATCACTCAACACGGCTTGTCGAGGTGATGACGATGGCCGTGACGTTGCTCGGCGATCCGAGCAGCAGTGGCGGCACGCACCGCGCACTGGTCGCGAGCGGCTTCCTGCTCTTCTCATCGTCCGTCGTGCTCTTCTGCGTGCACCGCAAGCGCGAGCGCCACTACCAGTGGCGCCAGCGCGTCACCTACAAGAAGCTCTCCAAGACGTACATGCGCTTATAGCTGTCGTGTGCGGCGTTCCTCTTCATCTAATGCGTCTTGTGACGTGGGAATGACCCGCAGGTCCGACCTGGGACACTGCTTCGGCCTGGACATTGGCGGGACGCTGGCCAAGATCGTCTTCTTCGAGCAGAAGGACGCGGGCGACCACCGCAAGCGTCCGCGCTCGCCCTCCCATGAGCTCGCCGTGGGCGAGATGACCCAGATCCTGCAGCAGAACGAGGCGCTCGGCAAGACGGGTGTGCACGATGTGCGCCTCCGCGTTTACTCCAAGCAGCTCGGCGGGGTGCGTTGGCTGCTTCGCTCTCGGTCTCATATAGGAGAGGTCCCTCACTCGCCTATGTGCCTGCAGTTCCTCCACTTCATCCGGTTCGAAAGCAGCAAGACGCGCGAGGCCATCGAGTTTATCGCCAACACGGGCATCAACCAGTCGCTGCGCACGCTCCCGTGCACTGGCGGCGGCGCGCACAAGGTCAGCGCCTGCATAAGGTATGAAAATGGTCTTGAATCACATTCGCACTAACTATGAGCTTGGCTTGTGACGCTGCAGTACGCGCCGCTGTTTGCCGAGATGGCGGCGATCGATCTGGACAAGTACGACGAGATGGACTGCACTATCCTCGGGCTTAACCTGCTGCTCACTACGCTGCCGGACGAGGTGTACACGTTCGAGGTACTGCTCGAGTCTCGTGCTGAGCGATCGATATAGTACTAGATCGTTAACGTGCTTGTTCTCTCTGTAATATGATGGCCGCCACTCGTAGGATGTCGACGCGAGCTCCCTCATGGCGTCGCGCATGAAGATCATCAAGTACGACGTGGACGAGCACATCTACCCGTATCTGGTACGTCGCCATCCTTTAGCAGGCCAAATGATCACCACGTCCTGTTCACCATACAATCAAACTCACTGACCTCATTCTGCTTGTCTCGCTCGACACTGCTACTATCACAGATGGTGAGTATCGGCTCGGGCGTGAGCGTGCTGTACGTGCGCGGGCCGAACGACTACGAGCGCGTGAGCGGCAGCAGCATCGGCGGCGGTACGTACTGGGGTCTCTGTCGCCTGTTGACGGCGTGTCAGTCGTTCGACGAGGCGCTGGACCTGTGCGTGCACGGCTCCAACCAGTCGGTCGACATGCTCGTGGGCGACATTTACGGCGGCGCGTACGACAAGTTCGGTCTGCCGGCGACGACGGTCGCGAGCAGCTTCGGCAAGATGATGACGCGGCCTCGCGAGGGCGTGAGCGACGCCGACGTGGCGCGCGCGCTGCTCGTCATGATCACGCAGAACATTGGCCAGGTGGCGTTCCTCAACTCGTGTCTGTACAAAACCAAGCACATCTTCTTCGTGGGCAACTTCCTGCGTCACAACCGCATCTCGGCGCGCATGCTCGCGTACGCCATCAACTTTTGGTCCAAGGGCACCACGCAGGCGCGCTTCTGCAAGCACGAGGGGTATCTGGGGGCGCTGGGCGCGTTCCTGCGCAATGCTGAGGCCACCAACGCGCATGGCGAGCAGTTCTTTCGGCAACATGCGACGGCGCAGTGATGCGATCGTAGGTATATGTGAGAGGAACGATTGCTTCAAGTGGTGGCGAGCACTCTGTTATAGAGACTGAGGGATACTGTACTACACGACAGTCACCAACAGAGTTTGGACTGATAACGCCGAGTCGACAAGTTGTTCACATTGGATTTGCGCATTTCGACACATATATACAAGCACGTTGCGCGGTTGCTCATTTAAACATTCTCAATGTGCTTGAAGCTGCTGGCAGTCGCGGCGTCCATGTCGGCGGTGAGGCCGACGGCGTGCGCGTCGGTGGAAGCCGCCACCACAGACGTCGACGTCGTGGTCAATCCCGTCGATGACGCACTAGTCGTCGCCGTCGCAGCAGCGGAGGAAGCGGTGGGGGTACCCTTGAACCACTCGAGCGCGTACTCGCGGTTCTTCTGGAAGCACAGGTACGCCTCGACCAGGGCTGGGTTGCTCGAGAGCGAGCGCTCCTGCGCGGGGCCAGCCGTACGCGCAAGTACCTGATGCACGTCGTCTCTAACACGCTGGCCGCTAGTCGCCGCTGCAGGAAGCGAAAGGACCATCTCGGCGTATGGTGCGAGCAGCGGGAACCGTAGCTGGTTGGCCTTCCACCACAGAAGAGGGTCGACGTTCCGGTCAGCGACAGGGACGCTCAGGAATGCGCTCAGCTCCTTCTCCCACGTTGTCACCAGATCGTTATCGGACTGCAGGGACGACTTTGTTGATGCCGATGGCAGGTGCGACAGCAGATCGTCCTCTTCTTCCTCCTCTTCCTCTGTTTCATCCGTGCCTTGGTCGTCCGCACCAGAGGTCGCTGCAATACTGGCGCTAGTAGTAGTGGCACTGGTGCTGGTAGAGTCATCTGCACTCGCAAGACCATTCGCCTTCATGAGCTCGTCGTACGATGCCGTCGCCGCGTCACCGGCACCACTAGCACTGGCACTTCCGGCAGTAGACGACCCGGCAGCTTCACCACCATCGCAGCCATCATCCTCGGCCGACAAGGTGAACAAGCGCCGAATGTACTTCTTACCGGCATCGCAGTTCTCCTTGGGCTGCACGTAGCAGTACTCGCGGTTCTTGTACCGAGGGTCTAACAGCGTCGCGGCAAAACAGAGCGCCGGAACCGCCAAGAAATGGTCCCGCAACTGCTTGCCCACACCTTCAAACAGCGACTTCCACGCCGATGGGACAAGGTGCGCAGGAACCCCATCGGGAGAAGCCTGCGCCTGCTTGTCAGTGTAGCTCACGAGCGCCGCGGCAATCGTCGAGATGCTGGAGATGCCGTCCTTGTTAATCTCCTTGTCGCTGCCCGTCTTCTTGCGCTTCTCGCCTTCCAACGCTTCTGCGTAGCGCGTAAACGGCCGAAGCTTCTTCACCAAAAGCTCGAGCCACTGCGCCGCCTGAAGTGGTAGGAAGTCAATCATGTATGCGTGTGAAATCTCCTCCACGTCGGCGAAGTGTTCGTGCAGATCGCGCAGGAATTCGTAGTACGACGTAGTAGTCGCCGAAGCATTGAACTGGACGTTCAACGACGGGAACTTGCGGTTCAGCGCAGCGAGAGCATCGGTGTTGTTGGCAAAACGCGTGCCGAAGTCGTCGATGGCGGACACGATGTCGGGAAACGAAGCGGCAAACACCTCCTTGCGCAGGCTCTTCCGTAGCAGCTGAACAGCGGAGGACAACAGCGCCGTGCTCTGTGAAATATCCATTGCGCCAACTACGCGTCCGTCGAAGTTGGACAGGACAAAGAGTGACGGTAGATCGGACGCCGTCAGCTCACGCTTGTCAACGCCATCGTGGTCGTTGTTTTCAAACGGCAACTCATCGGTGACACACACGATGACTTTGTCTTTGATGCCGACGCGCTGGAATCATTGATGAAAATGACACACGACACGTGAAAAAACCGCGCAGTCACAACAAAGCTGAAGAGCGCACGTGAACCTATTGAACAGCACATACCTCGAAGTACTGGTCCAAGATGAGCCTGAGTGTGTCGATGCTGCCCGTGGCGGCGTCTTCAATGGGCGTACAGCCCACGACGACATCAAACGCGCGGAAGTTGACGCTGAAATGCACTTTGACGGCGAGATATTGTTGCGTGTGACTTGACTGTGGCGCCGGGAGTTTCCATGTTTCCAGTGACACTCCAACCTGTACGGTTGAGAAACAAGCCAAAATGTCTTTGTGAGCGAAGTCACCCGCCAGCACGACTCCAGGTGTAACAACTTACGCTTTTAGCACGAGCCAGCACCATCTTCGTGGTGAGGAACATGCTCTCCTGCAGCATCAGCATGCTCTTGGTGATAGCCTCCTCCGTGGGGAACGGCGGGCGCTTGTCGCCAAGCAGCTGGCCCAGGACATACTGCATGCCCGGCTTGGCTGAAAGGTCCGCTGGCAAGTTGTCTACCAGCGCCATAAGCGCCAGGTCCTGGGTTAGCTGGTCTTGGTTGATAGCGACCGTCAAAGGAGCCTGCGTGGAAGGAGGAGCCTGGACGCCGTAAGCGTCGCGTTGCTCCTTCGCAAGAGCGCCAAGCGGCGAGTAGCCGAAAAACGAGCCGTCGCGCTTGAGCGCTGCAGCGAGAAGTGACGGCGAGGCAGTGCCAGCGGTAGCGGCAGCGGCGACTGCAGCAGCAAGCTGGGTTGCACCAGCGGCGCCCGGGAAAGCTGCAAAGTCCGCGGCGGCCGCGGCCGCCTGGCCGACGATCTTCTGGCGCTTAATGTGTCGCTTGCTTTCGCGGTGCTCCTCGCAGACGGCGTTCGCCTGCTGGTGCGCCGGGTCCGTGCGGCCGGCCGTGCGCAGATGCGACAGCAGGTTGGACGAATGGTGGCCCTTAATCACGCGATCGCAAAACTTGCACACCGAGTTGCCCAGCGCGTCCTTTTCAAAGTACGCCCAGACGGCCGAGACGCTCGCGGGCGCGCCGCTGGGCGTCAGCGTCCCCGTCGATCCCGACGTTGACTGCGGCTGAGTGTGGTGGACGTTCATGTCCACGCCCATACCTGCCGCCGCCGCCGCTGCTGCTGCCGCTGCGGCGGCGGCAGCCAACGTCGTCGGCGTCGCCGGCAGCTCCTCCGACGCGCCAGTTGCGCCCGGCTCGCCTGTCGCCGCGCGCTTGACCATGGTGCTGTTGCGTCCTTTCCCGGCTCGAACTGGTTGGCACGAGGGTAAAACCGGTAGGGCGGCTTTACCGGTAACACTGGGGGTTTGACTGCGGAAATGAGGGAGGGGAGGGGGGAAAGGCGGGGGGAAATGAAGGGGAGAGAGAATAAGAAGGATGTCGCCCCTCCGCATTCCTCCCGCATAGTTTAACCTAGAATGCATTGTTGAAGGTGATTTTGAGCACATTTGATCGGTATAGATAGGGTTTTGATATAAGAGGGTTTCGCCGTCGCTGCAGACGCGATCTGGTTAGGATACACATGATGAGGTGAATGAGGAAGATGGAGGTGCGACTTCCATTCGGCCTCGGCGTAGGAGCGTGTACGATGTGTGTGAGTACACGGTGTGAGTAAGTGACCCGCCGGTTGCCGACTGTCGAATGCATACCCTCGTGTGCGCCGCATTGCTGAAATCTCCCGGCGTGGCGCAAGACCAATCTCCAGCGAAGACATTCATCATCAATACGATGCTGTCTACCATCGCTGCTGCTGCGCGTGCCTCAATTCCGCGGGAGGGTTTCCGTGGCAATGTGCTCCTGTGCGCCTTCTCTGGTAAGTTCTGAACCCGCGCATCGCTCATTGCATTCTATCAGAACTCGTCTGAACGAAGGACGGCATGCTGTTTGCTGTACGTTTATTAGCCAGCGCCAGCGCGTCGCCTGTCGGGTTCATCGGCCTCGGCAACATGGGCTTTCCCATGGCGCACAACCTGATAAAGACTGGCCATTCCGTCGTGTGTTTTAACACCAACTCGTCGAGCGTCGCCAAGTTGGCGGAGCTTGATGCGACGCCAGCCAAGTCGGTCGAGGATGTCGCTGCCCAAGTGCAGACGGTCTTCTCGGTGCTTCCGAACGACGAAGTGCTCAAGAATGTGGTCTTGGGCGGCGAGTCGGCCGAGTCGGCCGGTCTTCTCTCCGCTCTTTCGCCAGGTTCCATGCACATTAGCTGCTCGACTATCCACTCGGACACGTCACGATTCCTTGACGACAAGCACAGTGAGAAGCAAGCGGCATATGCTGCGGCGCCCATTTTCGCGTGCCCCGATGTTATGGAGGCCATGCAAGCGAGCTTCGTGGTTTCCGGGTCCAGCGTGGACGCCGTGGGCAAGGCCAGCGACTGGCTCAAGTGCATGAGTGCGGGTGTGTACACGTTTAGCACGGAGGACCCTGGGGCTGCCAATGTGGTGAAGCTCTGCGGTAACTTCATGATCGCCTCCGCCATCGAGTCTATGGCGGAGGCGCTGTCATTGCTCGAGGCAAACGGCGTCGACCGCGTGCAGGCCATGCAGTTCTACAGCGCACGTTCCTAAACTCGTCCATCCACAAGGGCTACGGCCAGCGCGTATCGGGGCGCGACCACCGCTCGGGTGGATTCGCGCTCGAGCTGGGCTACAAGGACCGGCGCCTCGCGCACCAAATGGCGCTCGAGGCCAAGGTGCCCATGCCGTTCTTGTCGACGCTGATCGACCGGTTCCTGAGCGAGCGCGCGAAGGGACGCAGCAACCTCGATTGGTCCGCCATCGGCCTCGGTGTCTGCGAGTCTCGCGGCGTCGATGTTTCGGCCGCCATTAAGCGCGCCCGTGGTGAGGATCAGTGAGGGAACCACGGCACCGGCAGGTCATGTTGCAGTTGAAGTTGACCGCACCCTCTATTTGACGTCGGACAACAATCTATACCCTCGTTTGGATAAACTTTCTCATTTTGATCATTATTTGGACGCAAAAATACTGCGCATCAATTCCTTCGCTTTAGTGACGCGTGCTGGCTGGAGCGATAGACATACCGGCCCAAAGGCGAATCGGATCGGTCGAGCGTGGGGTGATATGAAGCTGCTCAAGAAGCAGATCAGCGAGAAGGATGGCGCGGGCTCGGTGGTGCTGCGCGCGGAAGAGCCCGAGGACATGTGGCACATTTACAACCTGATCCACGCGGGCGACTCGGTCAAGACCACCACCATGCGCAAGGTGCGAGCGCGTCCGTCCTGCCGAGCGATAACCTGCATCAAAATGGGTCAATTAACCGCCACACATGCGCGTCACTTGCCCGCTGTAGGTCGTCAAAGAGGGCGTGACGGGGTCCACCAGCAGCCAGCGCATGCGCATGACCCTTCGGATCGAGGTAGTGACGCATACCGATGCGATACTGGAGCGAGGAGGAGCGACAACTCATGGGAACTGCTGTCCTCCGATATGTCCAAACAGGTCGAGCAGGTCAACTTTGACCCCGTGCTGTGCGTGCTGCGCATCAAGGGCAAGAACATCATGGAGAGCCAATTCGTCCGCGTACGTGACTGTCTCGTTGCTGCCTGGATCAACGGAGGACGCGTGCAGCTAACTGTGCTCGCCCCAACCAGCTCGGCGCGTACCACACGCTCGACCTGGAGATGAACCGCGACTTCACGCTCAGCAAGAACTGCTGGGACGTCATGTCGCTCGAGCGCATCGACATGGCGTGCGACATCAGCAAGCGCGCGGAGCTGGCGGCCGTGGTCATGCAGACTGGTCTGGCCCACCTGTGTCTGATCAAAGGCGCGATGACGGTCATCCGCGCCAAGATCGAGCTGAGCATCCCGAAGAAGCGCCCGGGCAACACGGCGCATGCCAAGGCGACTGAGAAGTTCTACGAGAGCGTCGTGCGCTCCATAAAGCAGCACATTGACTTCAAGCTGGTCAAGTGCGTGCTGATCGCGAGCCCGGGCTTCGTCAAGGACGACTTCTTCAAGTTCATGATGGAGCAGGCGATTCGCCAGGACGACAAGCTCATTCTTGAAAACAAGGCTAAGTTTGTGATGTGCCACGCGTCCTCGGGCCACAAGCACGCGCTGGACGAAGTGCTCAACGACCCGGTGCGTCGTCGTCTCAGTCTCTGTTGAGGTCACTGAGATAGCTCAGCGTCGGCTGATACTTACGTGCTCGAATCGTTTTGAATGCTTCTATTCGATCGGATGAGCAGGCCATCCAGTCGCAGGTGGCGGACACGACGGCCGCGGAGGACGTCAAGTGCCTGGAAAACTTCTTCACGATGCTGCACCTGGACCAGGACCGCGCGTACTACGGCTACAAGCACGTTGTCAAGGCGAACGAGAACATGGCGATCGAGACGCTCATGATCACGGACGAGCTCTTCCGTAACCAGGACTTGGCGACGCGGCGGAAATACGTGGACCTCGTCGAGAGCGTGCGCGAGAACGGTGGTCAAGTGCGGCTCTTCAGCAGTCTGCACGTCTCGGGCGAGAAGCTTGGCCAGGTCAGCGGCGTCGCGGCGATCCTGCGCTTCCCCATGCCCGAGATCGACGACCCGGACAACGACGAGGAGGAAGAGTCGGACTTGGAAGACGATGTCCAGGACAGCGGCGTGGGCGATCTGTCCATGGAGAGCTTGTCCATGTAAGGAGGAGGCGCTCGTGACGACGCGCACGTAGCCAGACGTAAACATCTTTGGAAGGCTCAACGGAAACAGTATATCGAGATGAGAATGAGGTGCTGGAGAGGGGGCAAAGCGCATAGGCGCATTATATTGCAGCCGTCTGCTGCTTGACGAGGGCTTGAACCTTCTTGTCGAACGCCGGAGACGTGAGGCGCTCGCCGATCGCGGCGAACGGGTTAGCCATAGCGTTCACGTACATCTTGTGCATCTCGGCAAAGAACTGACAAGCACCACGCAACATTGAGAAGCAGGAGCAACCGATCGTTAGTCTCAGCTTTGCCACCCTGTGCATCAAGGTCATCAGCGAGAGTCCGTACCGCTCGCAGCTCCGACTCGCGCACCGGCGCGTCTTGCAGGATCGCGACGAACTTGACGGACGTGTTCGTGACGTAGCCGTACCTGTTAATAGCGACAAGAGGCAGAACGATCAGTAACGCGCTGGTAGAACTACGGGAGGGGACCCATCCGTACACGCGGTAGTCCTCGATCGGCCCAAGGAAGCCCAGGTACATGTCGTCGCGCGCGCCCATGATGCCGGCGCTGCGCAGCTTCTCCTCCATGATGTCGAGCGACACGTGCGCGATGTAGTGCAGCCCCAGGTCCTCCTCTTCCTCGAACGTGCGCAGGTACAGCGGGCTGTTCTGTTTCACGCTCGCCAATACAAAAAAATCACGGCCACGTGAGTCCGGGCGTTCATGCTTGCGCGCGCATTTCCAGCGCTACAGAGCGCTTCATGGGGCCGCGATCACACGAGCGAGTAGTCAAGGTGTCTGGCGTCCTTGTGGACTAGTTACTTGGAGCAGAAAAACCGTCTTACCGTCGCGCCGACGACCGCGACGCACGAGACCATCATGGCGCCTGGCAACGTCTTCCCGGCTATGACTTCTGTGCGAAGATGCTCGCTCGTTCCTCCTTATCTAACATTTAACAATGTAACTAAAGAGCGCGTCATACAGTGCGCGCCATAAGTCTGTGCCGAACAGTTTTTCTTGAATTGTAACTCTAAAAACACAATTTTAACGCTGAAATAAGGCATTGTGCTCACCAAACAAAATGCTATTGGAGCATATATTTTGTTTTATCATCCGATCAATGGTTGTCGAGTATCAACCAAAACCTACATTCTGACCCCGACATAAATACGTGCCGATCGCGAAAAGCCCGTGTTA
>JAADXW010000401.1:0-23077 GCA_023337975.1 Phytopythium ostracodes
CACACACACATACACACACACGCGAGATGGATGCATCGTTTACGGTGGTGTTGCCGCGAGCAGCGTCGAGGGGGATGCATCACTGTGTACTTGTAGCCGATGGGCTGGGTCAGCAGGCCACGACTGGGGTTGAAGCAGTTGACCAGTTCACAAGCTCCCGTCCCAGCTATCCTCTCCCTCGTCCTGCCCGTTGGCGGTCCACGTGCGAGGCGGCGCCGCGACTTGTTACGTGGGCGTCTCAGCAAGGCCGCGAGTGGCTCCAGAAGCGGGCGTGAGGCGATACTCGGGTATCCTTGGCCTGAGAAACCCCTCGCCCGAGTGGTCAACCTGCGCGCAACACACCACGCTCTAGGGTTCACAGAGTCGGCAACGGCGGCATGGGCGGCGCTGCCACGTCGGTCGTCACACCAAGTTGTTATACCGTACGCAGCGACGCATCTCCCCCGCCACGCGCAACTCGCGCCATTTTTTCGATCGAAACCGTCCGGGAACGTGGTCCATTCGATAAAACCAGCGAACATTAGCCCAGGCAGCGTCCATTTTCACCACCACCACCACTCCAGACAGCATCTCAACATACCATCTCGATCAACCGCCATGACGGACTCGCGTCCGGAGACCGTTGTCGGTCTCTGCTGGGGCCTATTCCTCGCGAGAGAGCGGCCAAGCCGGCCGGACCGGGCGGGCGAGTCGCGCGTGGTACGTGGGCCGGCCCACGAACCCACCGACACGCCCTGGACTGCCCGTCGATACGCCAATGATGCGCATGAACGAATCACTCGCCGCGTGCCCGAGCCCTTTGGGCCACTTTCGTTGCCGCTGTACGCGCGCAATAGAACACTCGCCGAGAGGTTTTAAACCCTAGTTGGAGATCGTTCCATACTGAACCCAAGTTATTGTCGACCGAATGTGTTTCAAACCCCTAGTATAGGTGTCGAAAACCGGGAAGAATGCTGCGGGTTCCGGCAGACTCCCGCCAAAAAAAAAGGACGCGCCAACCATACTTTACCCAAGTGATTTGCCCTTCTGTTGGCCCTACGCTTTAGCGCCGGCCGCGCGGCCTTGAAAATGGCCACGACGAGCGGTAAATCGGAGGTGGGTCGGGCCGGCGAAGCATACAAAAAATAAGTCAAACCGGGTCCTCGCCGCGGTTTTGGCGCGCGACGCAAGCGCGGGTTTGCGCGCGCCGGTGGCTGGCTTTACGCGCTCCTCCCGTTCCCTCGCCATTGCCGCCGCCCTCCCTCTCCAATTGCCATTCTGCTGCGTGGTGTCCGAGCCGCCGCCTGCCTGTGTCTACTGTCCCCCCAGTTACGGGCGCCGCCATTCCATCGCCAGCGAGGCTTACAGCAGCGGAGACCGACCGAGCGAGCGCGACGTAGAGTTACAACATTCAGCGGAGACCAAGCGAGCACAATGGACTGGGACGACGGCCTGCTCGAGTGCGAGGAGACGTTCGAGGACGACGACACCATGGACCTGGACGCCGAGGAGGACGACGTGGGTGACGACCACGGCCGCGGACTTGGCCTGGAGCTGACGCTCGAGGAGCAGAACGTGGGTTTGCGTCCTCTTCTTCACCGTCATCCCCCAATGTGCTGAGACTGACCGGTGGTATGTGATTAGCAGAGGGTGGCGCTGGAGGACCGGGACGTGGACGCGGGGTTCCGCGCCATGCTGCGGCAGGAGCTGGCGCGGCCCGACTTCACGCGCGGCTACGAGTACGTCAAGTACCGGCGCGTGCTGGTGGACTGGATGTGCGACGTGGGCGAGTGCCACCTGGGCATGCGCAAGGAGCTCGTGCACGCGGCGGTGGCGCTGCTGGAGCGCGTGCTGGCGAGCGACGCGCCGCTGCCGCCCAAGGACCGCTTCCAGCTGCTGGCGCTCACGTGTCTGCGCGTGGCCATCAAGGTGCAGGGCACGGACGCCGAGCTGCCGCCCACGGCCGAGTTCTGGGAGGTCGGCAACCGCATGTACTCGTTCGACGACATCTCGGCCATGGAGGCCAGCGTCTGCCAAGCGTGAGTCGGGCCGCGGTCCATTTATAGCGAGCAGCTCATCGTCGTCGTAAAAATAGCATGCCACGACCCTATCGACTAACGCCCCGTGGTGTCCGTGACGAACAACCAACAGGCTCGGGTGGCGGCTGACGGCAGTGACGCCCATGCACTTCCTGCAGACCTTCCTGGCGCAGACCGTGCTCTTCTCGGACGACGAGATCCTGGGCGGCGTGGACCTCGTGGACGAGGCGCACGCCTACTACGGCAAGTACGCCGACTTCTTGGCCGACCTGGCGCTGCAGGAGTACGCCTTCCAGGCCTTCCGGCCGTCGGTGATGGCCGCTGCGACGCTCGCGGCCGCCCGCAAGGCGCTCGGCGTCGCGCCGCTCTGGAGAGAAGAGCTGTCCGTGCTCACCGGGTACTCGGCCGAGCAGGTCGAGCCGTGCTTCACGGCCTTGTGGTCGCACTACGTCGCCACGTTCGGCAAGGGCGTGGAGCGGGAAAAGGAGTCGCCCGCGTGCGTCACGGAGCTCTGGCCATGACGCACGCACAATAGCAGTAGTCTTTGTGTGTAGTTGATAGGTAGCTCAATGTGTCTCTGGGCCGTAGTGTTCACAGGTAGTATGTATATATTTATGAGGCGTCCACGACGGCTCCAGCGGCCAGATCCCGGGCGCTGGAACGATCGCTGGGCACGAGAGGGCGAAGCGAAGCAGAGGGGTGAACGTATCCTGGGCGGCGAAGCGAAGGGACCGGTTCAAGCGCCGGTCGTAATGGAGAGCTCGAGCCGCGACACGAAGCGTCGTCGTCGGCGCCGTCGACGCGCCTCTTCCTCCCGACTGCCACTCGGCGGGGCGCGCGTCCATCATCAACGCAAGCCGAAGTTGTAGGGGCGGCGAGAGAAGAGGAGCAGGAAGGATATCGACGCGGTCGTCGTGTCTGTGGGTACAAGCAGTGCGATCTTTAAAATACACTCCGCAGTCTGGCAGATACCGCTCTTGGCAACCGATCCGCGGCCATGGGGAACTCGAGCTCATCGTCCAGGTCCCGGCCGCCGATCTTGCTCACTCCATCGACGCTGCTGCTGAGCGGCGGGCGCGAGTGGGGCTACACGGTCGGCTTCTTCCTGCTGTTCGCCGCGGTCGCCTTCTTCTTCGTCAAGCTGGCTAACGGCGACTTTGCCGAGTGGACGCTGTTCATGCGGAGAAGCTCCGAGAGCAGCAAGCGTACGTACGTCGTTGGCCTCGTGCCTTCACGTTGGTCCTCTTGCGCGTTGTGAAGCACCATGGTGACGTGTCTCGTGTGCGAACTGGAACAGAATACGACGACGACGAAGACGCGGCATTCGCGCGGCCGCTGCTCAGCGACGACATGCACGATCTCCACGAAGTGGTGGAGCTCTAGCACCGTCGACGGCACTGAATGGTTCAAAAAGCGTAATATTATCAGTGTCATTCCACCCGTTCGCATCACCTGGTCGTCGGCTGCGAGGCGAAGTGGATGCAAGGTCTATCAGCAGTCTCTCTGTACTGCGCGCGGCCGTATCTACCGCTGGCGTCCTGCGCGCACAAAGTGACGGTGAGCACAGCCACGGAACGGGAAACGCTTGCGTCGGTCGTTGGCACTTCGTAATGAAGCGCGTCACGACCATGGCAGCAAGCGATCGGCGTCGCCAATCTCGCCGCCTTTGACGCGCTCCACGACCTTCACGTCGTAGTAACCCACGCCGGGGCTGTCGGATTTGGTGATGAACGAGTCGCGCGAGCTTCTGGCGCGCGAGATGACTGCACCGCGGGTCGACAGCGTCGATGACGCCGTCTCATTCGCCGAGTACTTCTGCGGCATGTAGTTATAGCGCTTGTTGATGTTCTGCAGCGCCGTGCCGCGCGGCGACTTGGCTGGGTAGCTGCCTCTCCTCTCCATGCCGGAGGTATGTGATGATGACACCGAGACGTTGTCGGCATTCGAGCCCGAGTATCGCGCGCTGCGCGGTTGGCGCATGCCGTCGCCACGATGACTCGAGCGGTTCGAATAGCCCGAGACCGACGAGATGTTGGACGAGGTGTAGTACCCCAAGCCTTTCGAGGGCAGCCCAGCCTTCTTGTCCATTGCCTCAAGAACCTCTGGCGTCAGGCGAAGACTTGACGACGACGCGCTGCGGGGAACGCTGTGCGGCGGGGGATTGCTTACGACAGAGCCGTTTGTCGTTCTAATGTGATGTACAGATGCTGGCGCCGGTGGCGGAGTGACGGCTGCAGGCGTCGGTGAGCCGTGAGAGGCACGAACGGCTTGAAGCTTTGCCTCGCACAGCTGAAGTTGGCGCGCAATCTCCTTGGCTTCCTCGTGTTTTCTGAGGAGCGCGAACTGCAGATGCTTCACTTGCTCGGCAAGGACCTCCTCCGTCTCACCCTCGTGTTGATTAGAGTCCAGAACTGTGGGTGACGCGAGAGGGGCTTGAATATCTGCGGCACCGGCGAGACTACCACGTGCCACGTCTCCATTGGCAACCTCAGCGGATCCTGGAGCCGCTGCTAGTGGCTGCTGCTGCTGTTCGGTCGCCGACTGGGGAGTTGTTGCATCTACAGCGCCGTCAGCCACAATTCCAACGCCGTTGTCGTGCTGGTTATCAAAGCCATTGTCCGTAGCGGAGCTTCCTCTCCGACTCCGCCCATTGCTGCGTCGCCCAGACGGGTTGCTTCGAGTCCGCTGCTTGTTCTTAGACGATGAAGATGCTCGCAGCGACGAAACCATTCCCTCTGCACCTGGGACAGGGAAATTGCTCCCCTTAAAGCCAAGTGCCGTTCCGCTGGCGTTGCCGGCAGAGTGTATCACCATCGTAGGAGGAGGCACGTGACCGCGGAAACGGATTTCGAATGGCAGCTGCGCGTTCTTCATGACTTCGTGCACCTGGCGCAGTCCGAGCGACGCGAGCGACGTCCCAGCGATCTCCGTGATGACAACGCCAGACATGAGTCGGCGGTAATGCATCGCCGCTGTCTTGGGATACAAGTTCGCCACGACTGTCAGTCCGTTGCTCTGCTTCATGGTGAACCCGAGCGGAAGGTGGTGGAACTTGATGGCAAACTCGAACGGCGGCAGCTCGGCGCCGACGCTGCCGGCGTCACTCGCAGCGTCGAGATGCTCGCTGCTGACCGTCGACGGCGCGGCTCGCGCAATGGTGAGCTCGATCTCGTCGCCAGGCACACAGCACGACCCGATGGTCTCGTTCGCGATCAGAAACGCCTGCTTGCCGCGGTGGAAGACCTGGTTGCAGTCCGGCGGCTCCATGCCTGGGTACAGCGCCTGGTACTCGGAGACGGCCGCGTCCACGAGCGACTCGCATGGAAAGTGGCGGGGCACGTGGACCGGGAAGTGCGCGCCGGCGATCGATATCGACAGGTCGATCGTGTCGCCCGTCTTCTGTCCGGTCTTCTTGACACTGCGCGCAGTCGTCGAGCTGCGTTCTCCCGCTGCTGCCTGTATTTTCTCGCCGGGACTACCGGTCGCCTTGGCACCCGCACTACCGCCATTGCTCGCGGCGCTCTTCTTCCTGATTAACGAGCTCGGCGGGCCGCTGGAAAGGACAGAGTGACGCGGGTCGGCGGTCGAGGATGGCACAGACGCGGTAGACCCGCGACGGCAAGCGGCTGCCGCCGAGGGCGTGGGGGCCGGCGGAGGCTGCGCGGAGCCGCGTCGTCGCCTCACCGCTGGGTCACTGACGGCGCGAGGCGTCCCGCTCATGGCGCTGGCGATCACGCAGGGCGAGCGAGCGAGCGAGCACCTCGGCGGCCGACCTGCTTGGCTTGATGTGGGTTGTTTGGTTGTGTGGGGGGTTGTCGCGCTTTCCCTTTCTGATCCAGACAATGGAGAAGGAAGCAGTGTGATTGATACAAAATGGGGGAGTTGTGGTTTTGATTGGGTGAAATGGGGCTTGTGGACTTCATTTTTTTTCGGACGCAGAGGTTTTTGTCCAGTAGAAATACAGTTAGCGTATTTTTAACCCTCCCACGGTGTCGGTGATTGGTCACTAGTAGACAGCTCTCTCCCATGGTATTTTTAGAGGGAAATATATATTTCGCGTCGCTCTTCATTTAGATTTTGTGAAGACCACAAAATAATTATGACGTTTTTTTACTGATTTTTTTTTGCTATTTATTGGGGTGGCAGCGCACTTCGACGTGTTCCTCCAGAATCGCGGTCTGTAAGGTCATGCACGAACAGCGGGGTAAATTTAATCCCAGCGCCTGTGCGGAGCGGCCACTGTACGTACAATAACAAGCCCGCGGGCGTGTTTGCTCCCCCAGGCCGCGCTGATATCGTTTTCGGGAGACCCAGTCGCACCCTCATTAGTCAATGCAGGACCTTATCCGGTGGAACGTAAGTTACTTTGGATGCCTTACAGTTTATAAAGCTATGGCGTTTAATTGCTTAGTAAACTGAGGTAAAGGAGGATATGTCAGTAGCATGCGCTGCCCTACACAGCTCATCGAAGTCTCAAACACCTTCCATGAAGCTCAAAATGATTGGGAGCAAGACTTGCAGCTACTTCAGTCCCTTAGTCAAATCGTTCAGCACACACTCGCCAATGAGTGCAGCGACTCTCCACAGCCAGTTGGTGGCCTTGCGGTCTCTTGGTGCCTTGCATCACCAGCATCGTCCACCGACAGACACCAGAGAGCTCCGTGCGCACCGAGTCCCCAGCTTCTCTCATCACTGCACAACTAGGCCTGCACCGGCGTCGCTTCGCCGGGGTGACTTCAGAATTCATCACGCCAGCAAAACTGGGGTTTGATGAGAGCGAACATGCTGGTATAGCAGCAGCAAGCTCTTCCCGGTGAGTGATGACGTCACTCTTTCCTTTGACAGCGGTGGCGATCCGCGCAGTCCCTGTTGATGCCTACTCGTCGGTACTGGGCTTGGCGTCGCCTACTAAATTTAATGTAATCCGCCTGGAGGCGGTGGGCGCAAACTGTTAAGGCTGTATATGTTGCCAACATGACTGCCGGTTTCGAGTTCAAACGCGGCCCCGAGCAATGTATTAACTCGAAACACTTTTAGCAGAAAGAGTCCCATCTCTAGTCGACGGCAGGCCATTCCGGCCGTTCGTGAAGCATGCAGACTAGCCCTCTACATGAGTTTGCAACCTGCAGCTGCGCCATTTGACGTAGAGCGCCATGCTAGACCCGCCCAGCCTGTCATTCGTGCGGTGGAGCAATGTAGCAAGTCGCGTGGCGTCATGCGCGGCTCATGTATGCTTCATGGACGCTTGGTTGGGTACCAAACCATCATAGTATCGATCGGGGAGATAGGAAGAACGGGTCGGTCGTCCAAGCACTTCAACGTTCCTTTTTGAGGCACGTGCAACTTTAATTCTTCCCTTTTTGTGTCCAAAAGCAAGGTTACACAAGATTAAAACATATCATATGTTGGTAAAGTGAGCCAGAGTCCCACAACTAAACTTACATGCGACAATTCGTATTAGCGCCATAAAACTGACCATGAATCGGGTTAAAACGTAGGTGAAGTGGTCAACAACCCATCAAAAGCAAGTGACCTTTTATCGACCCGGATCTCCCGCCTTTTTTACACTTGGTTAAAGTATACAACTCGTTCAAAATGCGCGCCACGTCAAAGGAAATCAACATTCAGAGAAAAGCGAGTCAAGCCGCCATCAAAATGGACCGACAATGGCGGTGAAGCGCGTCTAGTGATAGCTTAGACCGCAGGCGGCCGGCCTCGCTCTCCACCTTCTTGTCCGCTGCCGCCTCGAGCTCATTCCTCAACGCACCGCCCAAGTCTCCAGACCACCAACCAACCGGCAAGACCCACGCACACTCACCCCACACATCAGCAATGAAGATCTACAGCTCCGTCGTGCTCGCTGTCGCCCACTGGTGGACTCAGGCCGGCGACCTGCTCGCCGCCTTGGGCTGTGCGGGCGCCGTCGACGAGCTTCACGGCGTCAGCGACTCGCGTCGCGCGCTCCACCAAGAACACATCAAGGATGATCTGCAGGCGCCAACCGAGCCGCCTCTCTCCACCCGCTCGGAGGCGTCGACGGTCTCGCTGCCCGACTCGGTCTCGGACGATGTCTTTGGCGCTGTCACACTGGTGTTCACTGGCGACGCCGACGACCAACAGCCGCACGCGACTGACTCTGCGCTGGTCGCCGACTGGAAGTACGAGCGCCAGACAGTCCGCTGCGCCGACCCGGAGCGCGAGCCCGAGCTCGAGGGCGACGCCGAGCCAGCCGCCAAGGCTGATGCACCGTCCCCTGCCGACGTCCGAGGCGCCGCGATCGCTCTGGCGCGGCGACTGGTGCCGCTCACCACCGCCACTGGCCGGTTCGAGCTCGAGCCGGAGCTGTCGGACGCGACCACAACCAGCGTGCAGTGGAAGCGCTACCTGGATGACAAGGTCGCCTTCACGGACGTCGCGCTCAACTACGTGGTTGCTTGTGCGGAAGCCTCTGGCGCTGGCGACGACACCACGGCACTGGTCGAAGCCTACATGTGTCTGACCAGCTCGCCGCTCTACGAGGTCGAGCAGCGCGCGCTCGAACTCCAGCGGGAGGAGGCCAACGCGGACGTGAACGCCGCGGCCTTCCAGCTCGTCAGCCTGGTCGCTCAGGCGCCTGAGACGGAGCCGCTTCTGACGACTGTGGCGCCTGTGGCTGGCCAACGACCGCTCACGGCGCTCGAGCAGCGGCTCGACAACGTCAACGCGCTCGTTCTCTTCCGCAATACCCCAGAGCAGGTCGCGCGAGCGCCTGTATCCGTGTTCACCGGAATTAACACGGATGGCCTGTGTTTGCTGGAGCTGCGCGCTCTTCTGCATGCGGCCAGCTTGTCCAAGGCGGGAGCTACTGCGTGGCGACAGCAGCTCCAGGACACTGTGCGCGTCGCCAAGAAGCAATTTGACGACCGCCGCCGCCTGCACTTGTGCGACGAGAGCGGCAGCGGCCACGCGTGCTTCTTCCACGGGCCGACCAGCGAACAAGTGCTGCCGCTGTGCGCCGCGCCCACGCTGGAGGACGCGCTGACTCGCTACTGCGACGCCGAGGCCACGACGCACTAGGCGATGGCACACACACTGAGTAATTTAAGAAGCTGTAGTCACCGTATTTATACGAAATGAACTTGCTGTAGAGCAAACAATCACCTCCGACGCGTTCACGTTTGATCAGTGGCATCGACATGCTTAGTTCGTAGTTGCGCTATCCCTTGATGTGGACGTCCGTTTTACTGAATTTGAGTTTTGTTACTTAGTTGGCAGCGCGCTCTTCAACCTGTAACTACATGAGCTTGCGGAATGACAGCACGTCAAAGCACGCGTCACAGACGCGCGCGGGCTTCTGCACCTGGAATTTTGGAATGGCGATCTTGTTGCTCGAGCAGTTGTAACACACGATGCGGCCGCAGTGGCGGCAGTGGTGCTTCCGCATCGCCAGGCGAAAGACCGCGTGGCACGAGGCGCACTCGGAGACCTGATCGTCGGGCAGCCACTCAGGTGGCTTCGACAGGTTGCGCAGCACCGGCACGAGCATCGATCCCTGGTTGGTGCTCTCCACGAGGTCAATGACGCTCCGCCCAGCTGCGTCGAGGAAGTGCACGAACGCCCCAGCCGTCACCAGCGCGATCGCGACTTCCTCACTCGCGCGACCGACCGCGAGGTGCAGCGCAGTGCTCCCGTCGAGGCTCTGTGTGTGGATCGTGGCGCCGTGCTCGATCTGTTGAAACAAGCATAGCGCGTGAGAACTATAAGCGATGTGCGATGCGGCCTTTGCATCCGATGAAACAATACTTACAAATACGTCGATGACTGAGGCGGGGCCACTCTGGTGCGCACAAAACAGGTGCAATGGAGTGTAGCCGAACCAGTTCGCGAGGTTTGGGTCCGCTCCGTTTTCCAGCAGCAGCTGCAGCATCTTCTGGCACCGGTCAGACGGAGACATGGCCGCGAGGTGCAACGCCGTGTTGCCCTTGAGGTCGGCCATGTTGATGTCGAAGCCTTCTACCCCGTCTTCTTGGGCACCTGCCACGCCCTCTGCCGACCCTCTATCCACCGCGGTAGACGCAGCCCCACTCGCATCGCTAAGCGCTTTTCGGGACACCGCATGCGGGTTGAATGACTCGCTGTCATGCAGCAGAACGAGAGCAACAGCCGTATGCCCGTTGGCCGCGGCGTGGTGGAACGCGTTCTGGCCTTGGTCGTCCAGAATGTCTTGTTGCGCTCCGCGACGCAGGAGATAGTCTACGACGTTCACGTCCCCTCTTGCGGCAGCCACATGCAGCGGCGTCCTTCCTCTTCGGTTCGGGATGTTTGCGTTTGTCTTGAAGGAGTCGCTCAGCAGCACTTGCACCGTCTCCATGTTTGCTGCGCAGTGCAGCGGCGTGTTGCCGTCCGCATCCGGCAAGTTCGACGCTGCGTTGTGCGTCAGCAACAGCTCGACTACGGCACTGTGTCCCTTGCGACTGGCAATGTGCAGAGGCGTTTGCTGCCGACCGAACTCAGCGACAATGTCCTTGTCGGCGTCCTGCAGCTCCGAGATCAGGTTGACGTCAGCGCTGACTCGATCAATCAAGATCTCACACTGCAGCACATTCCCACTCGCACACGCCAGAAGAAACAGCGGGATCTTGTCCGTCAGGTAGAAGAACGGCGCGTTCTCGTCGACCAAGAGGCGTCGAATGATGGCATCGTTCCCCGTCTTGAGTGCCGCAACCAGCGGCAAGTCCGACTCGTCCTTGTTGACCGACTCTAGCGGCTCACCGAGCCGCAGCAATTCGTTAACGACGCGGCCCAACTGGTAGCGAATCGCTACGACGAGCGGCGTGTCGGACCGCTGTCTCAACAGCTCACAAATGCGCTCGGTGAAGCACTGTTTCCCCGTGTCAGTATGCAGCAGCACCTCAAACTGTCGATCCGGCACGGTCTTCAGCCGAAGCACGCATAGGCGCTGCAAATTCTCCACTGACCGCATGCTCTGCGCCAGCCCTCGCACTTGGTCGTCGCTTTCGTGGGCTTGCTCGGACGTGTAGGTGATTATCTCCTCGTTCACATCACTTGATGCGGTCGATTCTTCGCCACCCTTCTCGTTTGACGCGCGTTTGTTGCTCGATCGCCGCTTTGCGCTCTGCGGATGCAGCGCCAGCATTCTATCGCAAAACACCAGCAAGCCAAACACTTGCCGGAGCTGCACAGAGCTGGACTGCTTGTCGCCGACAGCGTCAGCTTGCGCCTTTAGCGTCTCCTCTCCTACTTCTGCATCCGTCGCGCCGCCCTCGCTGTCTGTGCCTGCCAGCGCTGCAAGCTGCAGCAGGTTCACGAGGTGTCCCGCGCAGATGTCAACAAGCGTGGGCACGGCGTAGATGAACGCTGCGCGGAGCAGTTGCTTCCAGAACTCGACCCGCTCGCCCTCCGTCTGTTCGTGGGGCTTGTGAAGATTGCCGGGAGAGTCGGCGACTTGGTTCGTGTACAGGTACCGCAGCATCGTGAAGAACACGCGGTAGGACGTGTCCTGGACGTGGATCTTGAGCGGGAAGCGCACCTGGCTCGGCACGTGGCTGCTCCTGGACCGCAGCAACGCCTCGTGGAACGCGCCGCTGCGCAGCGCTAGCACCAGGCGGTGCGCAGGCAGCAGGTGGTGCTTGTTTGCCGCCTCGGTGTCGCACACGTCATCGTCCTGCGGATCGTCGTCCGCGTCGTCCGCACGTCTCACCGCCCCGCCGTCGGACGAGAACACGAACAGCACGTCGCTCAGATGGTGGTTCGCGAACAGTCCCTTGATCTGCAGCAGATCGGCCGCCAGCGGCCCGTCCTCGTCCTCCATCACCGCCGGTAACAGCCTCGCGTCACTCCGGAGGCTTTTCGGTTGATGAGGATGAAGAACGCTCCCATCAGGGCAATGTACTGAAATAGGGTGAGGTGAGGATCAGAATGTAGGTTGCGCATAGCTGGTATACGATTCATAATTGAATTGTAGTACTCTGCATTTTATTAATTGAATTGTGTGTGTGGCGGGGTTGTTCTGGAAGGTTTGGGTGCCTTTTTCCGTTTGAATTGCGCGGCGCCCAGTCAAAACTCACTATAGGGAAAGGCGCGAGGCTCGGATCGCATCGCGCGGGGCAAGCGAAGGAAGCGGCAAGGAAGACCGACGTGGGCGTGACGGTACACCCGGCACTGCAGCGGCAAGCGGAGATGGCGGACCAGAACATGGAGATGCTGCGCAGCTGCCTGGAGCAGACGCTGTCGCTGTACGCGGAACAGCGCAAGAGCGCGGAGGCGTACCTGGCGTCGCTGGCCAAGCAGCCCAACTACGTGCTGCTGCTGCTCCAGGTGCTGGAGAATGGCGGCGAGAAGCAGGAGGTGCGCCTGGCGGCGGCGCTTCTGTTCAAGAACTTCGTCAAGAACAACTGGGATCCGGAGAAGGAGGGGTGCGTGCCGCAGAACGAGAAGGACGTGGTCAAGCAGCACATCGTCGAGCTCATGTGCCGCATGCCCGAGGTGCTGCAGAAGCAGCTCATCGAGGCGCTCACCACCATCGGCGAGTACGACTTCCCGCGCCAGTGGGACACGCTGCTGCCCCAGTTGGTGCAGAAGCTGCAGACGGAGACGGACTGGCAGGTGCGCAACGGCGTGCTCATGACGGCCAACACGATTTTCAAGCGCTTCCGCAACGTCTTCAAGTCGGACAGCCTGTTCGAGGAGCTGAAGCACTGCCTCGAGGTCTTCCAGGTACGTTGTCTATCGTCTGGCGTGCTAAGCGGATTCATCGAGAGTAGGATAGGAGTCTCACTCGTGCTATGCCTCGTGGGTTGAACACAGGAGCCACTGCTCCAGTTCTACAAGCAGACAGGCGCTGCGTTGCGCACGCCCGGCACGACGCAGCAGCAGCAGGTGCAGATCCTGTCGGCGCTGCGTCTGATGAGCCGCATGTTTTACTCGCTCAACTGGCAGGACCTGCCCGAGTACTTTGAGGACCACATCACGGAGTGGATGCAGGAGTTCTTGGCGTACTTCAGCTACGAGAACCCCGCGCTGGTGGACGCGGACAATGAAGACGAGCCCGATCCGATCGACCTGCTGCTTGTCGCGATCGTTGAGAACGTCAATCTGTACGCGGAGAAGTACGACGAGGAGTTCAAGCCGTTCCTGCAGAAGTTCACGGAGGTCATTTGGCATTTGCTGTCGAAGCGGATTACGCTCCACCCCAAGCACGATGACCTGGCCGCCAAGTGCATGAAGTTCCTGACTGCCATCGCTTCTCGAAGCTTTAACCGCGGACTTTTTGAGTCGCCGCAGGTGCTGACCGAGCTGTGCGGCATCGTCATTACCAATTTGCAACTTCGTTCATCTGATGAAGAGTTGTTTGAGGACAACCCGATGGACTACATCCGCCGCGACATCGAGGGCTCTGACGGCGACAGCCGAAGGAGTGCCGCCCGCGACTTGGTCCGTGGTCTGCTGGGTAGTTTCGACGAGTCGGTGACGCAGATCTGCATGACTGCGATCCAGACGCACCTGCAGCAGTACAAGGCTGATCCTGCGCGCAACTGGGCCTTGAAGGATGTTTCGGTACGTTTTATTACGGGGGTGTTTGTGGCACTCTCAATGATTTGGTGCCTGCGCGAACTAACATTTCGTGTCATGTACAGATCAACTTGGTCATCGCGATCTCAGCGCTCAAGCAATCCCGTCTTCGCGGTGTGTCGACCGTGAACAGCCGTGTTCCGTTGATGGACTTCTTTATGGTGGAGGTTCTTCCCGAGCTGTCGAGCTCCAGCCAGGCGTCATTGATTCTCAAGGCCGACGCGATCAAGTTTGTGTCGACGTTCCGCACGCAGCTGCCAGTCGAAGTGATGGATCAGTTGTTCCCTCTGCTGATGAACTGCATGGACCCGTCCCAGTTCGTTGTGCACACGTACGCCGCGGCGTGCCTGGAACGCTTGCTGACGGTCAAGGAGGAGTCTGGGGCCCTGCGATTCTCCAAGCAACGACTTGCGCCGTACCTCGGCAAGCTGCTCGAGCACGTTTTCAACATCCTCGAGCAGCCCAACTACCCAGAGAACGACTACTTGATGAAGGTGATCATGCGCGTCATGAATGTGGCGAAGGAAGACATCCTGCCGCTGACTGATATCGCAGTGAACAAGCTGACGAGCATCCTGAACCGCATCTGCGCGAACCCGAGCAACCCGTCGTTCAGCCACTATCTATTCGAGTCGATCTCGGTGCTGATTCTGAACGTCTGCAAGGCGAGCCCAGACGCGACCGAACGCTTCGAAGCTCTCCTGTTTCCTCCTTTCCAGAAGGTGCTCGCCAACGACGTGGAGGCGCTCTCGCCGTACGTGTACCAAGTTCTGGCGCAGATGCTTGAGCTTCGGCCAAGCGGCGTCTCGTCCGCGTACATGAGCATGTTCCCCGTGCTGCTAACACCGACTCTGTGGGACCGTGTGAGCAACGTGCCCGCTATTGTCAAGCTGATCGAGGTATGTTGTCGTCATGATGTATGCTTCATTTGTTGCTGGGCTGGCTCCTAATTGCGCGATGTGTGATGTGCTAATCAACAGGCTTACACGCGAAAAGCGCCGGTCGAGGTGGCTCAATCGATTACCGGCATTCTGGGTGTCTTCCAGAAGCTGATCTCGTCGCGAACGACAGAATCATACGGCTTCTCACTGCTTCGCGGCATCTTCGGGTTTATGGCGCGGGAGGCGTACGCCAACTTCCTGAACGAGATCGTCAAGATTCTCATGATTCGTCTGCAAACGCGCATGTCAGGCCGCAACTCGGTTGGGTACACCAAGGACCTGGTCTACACGATCTCCGTTTTGGTGGGCAAGGTCGGCCCCGACGTGTTCGTTGGCTCGCTCGAGTCGCTCCAACAAGGGTACGTGGCGATGCACTTCATTGGTTTCTGATGATGTTTGTATAGTGGTCTGACTGATGGTTTTTGTTTCTTGCTCGCTGAACAGAATGTCGAAGATGTTCCTGAACTCGGTTTGGCTGCAGAACTCTGTGCGAGCGCGCGCGCTGGTCGAGAAGAAGGCGTGCGTCGTTGGATTGACCCGGCTGCTTTGTGAATCCGAGCTATGTCTGGCGGACCCCAAGGTTTGGTCGGAAGTACTCGTCGCTGACGTCAAGGTGTTGGAAGAAAACGCCGATGGCGCCGTTGCCGTCAAAGACGAAGACGAGTCGCTGCTTGAGCTGGAGCAGACTGGATACGAGGCGGGTTTCTCGAAGCTCTACTTTGCCTCGTCGACTCCGGTCGACTACTTGCCGGAGTACCCTGCGCCGACTCGCTACCTGGCGGAATCCATCGCGAAGCTTTCGGCTGCTCGCCCTGGCGTGGTACGTCGTTGGATTCTTGCTCCATGGTTGTGCCCTCATAGCGGTCTGACTAATCGTGTATTGTTGTCTGTTTGTGTTGTGCAGCATCTCGCGTACGCGCAAAGCAACGTGGACTCGCCGCAGACGTTCGCGGCGCTGCAGGCGTACTTTGTGCAGAACAACGTGCCGTATCAGTAGTGAGTTGCCGTCGAAACGAGAGACGAAGCAGCACGTGCGATGCTGGTCAAGGCAAGCCACTACGACGAAGCGGGCGAAGTGGAGAGTCTGCTGCAGTTGCAAAGACGCCCAGCCCAACGAGTTCCCCCGTGCCAAGCAACAGGAAAGAGAGAGAGAGAGACAGAGAAGACGACGAAGAGGAAAGAGTCGAGCAAGAACGAGGCTAGGGTTGAGCGACTTGTACTGTTCGTCCCCTAGCTTCGATTTCGTAGATCCATCATGAAGTGTCTGACCTGCTCAACCACGCTCACACATCAAGGTACCCAGAGATCTCGAGCTGAAGTCGTGTGTATCTATGTTGTTCGTGTTTGTGGCCGCAAGGGTGCGGTGATACAGAAGTACAGTGGAAACAACATGCCAGGCTCGGACAGCAGCTCCGTCCAACGCCTGCGACAGCGGTCGACGGGATGGCGTAAAGCGCGTCTTCTCATTTCGTGGCACCACGGTGCTTGATGAAGACAGAATCGGCGTCACAGTGGTCGAGAAACTCTCTCAGACCCCAGGCGACAAGCGCGCTCTGGTTACCGAGCGCTACCGCCTTACTGAGGCGCGTTGTACATGTCGATGACCTCGTCCGACATGGGGCTAGAAAAGGTCCGGCTGAAAGGCGTGAAGCCCGAGTTCTTGGCGTCCATCCGCGCGTCGCAGCGCTCCGCATGCAGACGCGCAAAGTAGGCGTCGTCAACATCACCCGTGACGTATTCGCCGTTGAAGCACGACGAGTCAAACTTGGTCAGGTTCGAGTTCTCCATGCGCACTGAGTCCTCCAGGTCCGACAGGTCCTGGTACACGACCCACTCGCAGCCGATCTCGCGCGCGATCTCCTCCTCCGTCTTGTTGTACGCGATCAGCTCCTCGCGCGTGGGCATGTCGATGCCGTACACGTTCGGGTGGCGGATGGCCGGCGCGGCCGACGCAAAGTAGACGGCTTTGGCGCCGTTCTCGCGCGCGATCTGCACGATCTGGCGCGACGTCGTGCCGCGCACGATCGAGTCGTCCACGAGCAGCACGACCTTGTCCTGGAACTCGGACCGGATGGCGTTCAGTTTCATGCGCACTGTCTTCTTGCGCATTACCTGGCCGGGCATGATGAACGTGCGCGCAATGTAGCGGTTCTTGACGAAGCCCTCGCGGTACGGGATGCCGAGGCGCTGCGAGGCCTCGAGCGCCGACGTGCGGCTCGTGTCGGGGATGGGGATGATCACGTCGATGCCGTGGTCCGGGCGCTGGCGCAGAATCTTCTCGGCGAGCTTGGAACCCATGTTGCGACGCGCCTGGTAGACCGACACGCCGTCGATGGTCGAGTCCGGACGCGCAAAGTACACGTGCTCGAAGATGCAGGGCGACAGCTGCACCTGCGGCGCGCACACCCGCGAGACCAGGTCGCCGCCCTGCTTGATGATGATCACCTCGCCCGGCGCCACGTCGCGCTCCATCTCAAACTCAAGCGTGTCGATCGCCACGCTCTCCGAGGCGATGACATAGTCCGTGCCGTGATGGTTCTTGCGCGAGCCGTAGACGAGCGGGCGGATGCCGTGTGGGTCGCGGAAGGCAACGATGCCGAAGCCGTTGATGATGGCCACGGCCGTGTAGCCGCCGCGGCAGCGCTTGAAGAGGCCCGTGACCGCGTCGAAGATGGTGCTCTCGTCCAGGGGCTTGTGCACCTGGCGGAGCAGCTCGTCGGCCAGGATATTGAGCAGCAACTCCGAGTCCGAATCCGTGTTGACGTGTCGGAAGTTGACCTGCGAGAGCTGCTCCACGAGCTCGTGCGAGTTGGTCAGGTTGCCGTTGTGCGCGAGCGCCACGCCGTAGGGCGAGTTGGTGTAGAAGGGCTGCGCCTCCGAGCTCGTGGACGAGCCCGCCGTCGGGTAGCGGCAGTGGCCGATGCCCATGGGCCCGCGCAGGCCCAGCATGTGGTTCTGCTTGAACACGTCGCGCACGAGCCCGTTGTCCTTGCGCAGGAATAGCCGCTTGTTCTCGCACGTCATGATGCCCGCCGCATCTGAGGCATCAGGCAGCGCAAGGGGTTAGCGGTACCCGCGCATGGATGGCATGTACTTCACGAGAGCAAGACGGATCGCACCTTGGCCGCGGTGCTGCAGCACCGTGAGGCCGTCGTAGAGCCCCTGGTTGCAGTGCTCGTACTGGTTGGCCAGCATCAACGCGATGATGCCGCACATGGTGACCAGGGAGAGCGGGGGAAGGCAGGCGAGCCGGAGTGATGGATGTAGTGGGCGGCCGAGGGCGAGATGGCTTTTGCGCCAGTGACGTTGCAGTCAGGTCGGCGGTTGGATGGATTTGAAGAAGCCACGAGCTACGTCAAATAAAACCTCAGGCTCCACCGTGTGGTACGAACGAACGGTACCTATCATGTTTGGACACGCCGTAACCGTAACTAGACCAGTAAGCATACAAAAGTTGAGAGAGGAACACGGCGGAGAGAGAAAAACCTCACTGCGCGGCTTTGTCAGCCGTTGCGCGGTGGTGTGTACTCTAATTACTGTTTAAGGTTGTGTTTTGAGGGTGTTTGGCTTGTATTGCGCAATATTCAATACTTTAACGTGTCAGCTAACTTGTCTCATCTTGCGCATCGTGCGCGCGGATTGGCTAATTTTGGATCAAGGGACAAGAGCACGAGCGAACACGGCGGTTACGCTTTCGGTCTGGTGGTGGAGCTCGACGCGATTCCCACAAAGGTTATGTTGTACCCCAAATGTAACATAACGTACCCCCATGTTGAAGTGCAAGTGTCACTCCCCCAATATGCCCCAAGCGACACCACCACAAGATGCAGAACACGCGCCGGTGTTCCCGCTCGAGAGGCTCGCGACTGTGAAGCAGCTCGCTCGCCAGCACTGGCAGGTTCTTCGCGCGGCTGCCCGCGTCCTCATCTTGTTCCGGCGGCGGCGCCTCGCGACTCGAGGCAGCGGCGGGGTGACAGTCCCAACGCCAAGGAAGCCCAGGGCGGCGCCGCCCGGACTCACTTCGGGCAACGCAGCAGGCTTCGCGCAGGGATATATGCCGCTAGGAGACGGGGGGTACGCGCAGAAGCTGCAGCTTTTCCGGCGCCTCCTGTCCAAGCCGTGAGTCAAGGAGATCGAGCGCGTTGCACGTGTGGAACTGATGCCAAAGGCGGAGCGACTGACGCGCTTCGTTTGGCTACTAGGCTGCACTCCCGCTCGAACCTGGACGTCAAGCTCGTCGTAAGTACAAGAACGTCCGGTTGTGTATGCCTTCCTCACTCTCACCAATCCACTTGTTTGTGCGCCCAAAGGCGGACTTCCTTGTGAACTCCAAGTTTGCGGCAGGGCTTCCGTCGCCTACCGTTGATGGTAAGTGTACTAGGCTTTCGACACGTGCGCATTTAAGGTGACATTAGAACCAATCTAATGTCTGGCTGGTCCTAGAACTCGCGCGATGTGCGCGTTTTCGCACGGTTCACGACGGCGAGGTGCTCTTCCGGCAGGGAGACGCGGTTATCGACACGAGTGCCAGGTACATGGTCGTGCGGGGCTCCTTGATGGTCTTCCGGAATGCCCAGTACGCCAAGGAGGGGAACGAGGGAGAAGACTACGAGCAGTGGTTCAAGCGCTCGTGCCTCGTTGGAGGAGGCTCGACTGTCACGGCGATTCGATACGGGGACTGCGTCGACACGTGCGGGCCGGGCAGCACATGCGGCGATGTAAGAGACGCGTTGGCCTCGTAGCGTCCAGTAGAAGCATGATTGGGCAAAAACTGATTGCTAGGCGCTGTTCTCTGTGTAGGACGCGTTCACCGGGCCCATATTCCGGATGACGACGGCCATTTCGCAGGCGACAACAGGTAGGGCAGTGGTCTGAGACCCGTTCAACAGTCTATCGTATCCGAGGAACCTCTAAGCTGTCTGGTGGCATCGAATGCATGATTGCAGTCGTCGCCTATGTTACGCAGGCTGACTTCAATCGCGTCGCGCGGTTCAGAGTTGACGAAAACGCCGCACTTGCTGCGAAAGTGTTGGACGAGTTTCATCCTGGCGGAAGCTTGGCGTTCGCGGATGCATCGAGCCCGAAACGAATCGGGCGACAGAGTTTAAGCGATCCAGCGACCGCGAGGCTCTGGATGCGGTTCCTGTCGTCTTACGAGTGCTTTCGAGGGCTCTCGCCGCGTTACCAGCTCGAAATCGCCCACAGGTTGGAATGCCGCGTGCTGCGAAGTGACCAAGCTCAGGATACGACGACACTGGGTCCTGGTATGGCGCTTCTCATCGTTCTCAGAGGCCAGCTGTGCGTGCACAGGTCAGAGACAACTGAGGAAATGCTGCTGCGCAAGGCTCATTCCGATGAAACACGTCATGGCGTGCGGACAGAAGAACAAAAGCTGGGACGAGCGGTGACTCCTCGAGGCAGTGTGCCGCATGAGATCAACGGTGTGAAGGCGTGCGGTTCATGCGATCACTTATGCTCACTATCGAGTGGGTCGTGCTTCGGCGAGGCGGCGGTTCTGTTCGAGAACGCGAGCCCACTGGCTGGTGCGGAGCTGTTTGTACCATCAAACCCCGCCCATTCCACTCCCAGCAGCGTCGTCGTGCTGACGTTGTCGCACGAAGCCCTGGACAACGTGCGAGTGCAGCATCTCGACTCGCTCGACTTTGCGCCGCAGACTGCGCACACGATATTGCTCCGGGTCCACCCTCGAGACCGCACCGGCGAGCAGATTAGCTTCCTGATGGAGTATCTGCGGCGTATCTCGCCCGCTCGGGTGTTCTTCCAGCAGCTCCCGGTCCAAGTTCTGTATCAAATGTGCCTTCACTCGAGCTTGGAGACGTTCGACGTCAGCAGCGGACAAGAAATGGCCTGCATCCAGCGAGAAGGCTGTGCAGTGGATAGCCTCCGTGTTATACTGAACGGATACGTCGCAGTCTTCAAGAGTGGTCAATCGATGAGTAATGCCGTGGACGGCGATGGTTCTGGTGCGAGCATATCACTCGAGCCATCCCGGGAACTGCTGAAGCGAGACCAATCCAGGCTCATCCGCGGTGGTAGCTCTGTGCGGAAACTCAATGGCGGGGCGAGTGTCGACTTGTCCGTCGCCTCGCCCCAACCAAGTCAGCGCCGAGAGGTGACGGAAATGGTAGATCCAGTTGGGATACTTCCATTAGGTGCCAGCTTCGGTCAGCTGCAGCTCTTCACGGGCTCAAAGAGCCCGTACAGCTACGCTGCGTACTCATCAGGACACGCATCGACCTCGTTCCTCCACGTTTTGACCCTCCCAGGTCGCGTGGCGCAGCTCTGCTTACCCAGCGTCGATGAAACTGTGGTGTACAATCCGGTTCGGGTACTGCGGCGCGTCATCAAGGCCAAGGAGAAGGCCGATCGTGACCAGAAGCCGATCGAGCAGTACCTCTACGGAGTGGGCCTCGAGCGCCTTCTCCTTAACCAAGCGGCACTGGTTGGGCTCCCGAGGTGTCGAGTGGCTGCATCCGTATCCACCATTCGCGTCGTCGACGTTCCCGCCAAGAATTTCATTTATGAGACCGGCGAGAGCGCTCGTGGGGTTCTGTTTGTGCTGATTGCCGGCACCGCTCGACTATTCCGCTATGCCGCGAACCCCGGTCGCCAAGCGCCTTCTCCTCAGAGCACTGACAATCGAAGATCACCACCGAAGTTTTCAGCGAAGGTGTCGGCTCTGATACATCTTAAGGGTGCTAGCGTCACCGAGGGCTCACCTATAAATTTCGATTCGCCCACCGAGGAAGGCGATGCGCCGCTAGAAGAAGCACCGTTCATCTTTGATCGCCGCGCCGATGATTCCTTTTTCTCGCAAGCGTATTCAAGCTCGAGAGAGTTGGCGGTCGGTGACGGCTTTGGCTGCTGTGGAGATATGGGCGAGAATGCGACCGCGGCTACAGCAGAACCAACGCACGATGTGATGTCTCGAACGAGCTCAACGCGCGTACTCTACGGACAGGCAACTCTCGCGTCCTCGACTTACCAAGAGACGGCAATCGCAATGACAGACTGCAAGATCGGAGTGCTGTTTTCTGAGACAGCGACGACGAAGCCAAGATCGTTGTTCACGACATCAGAAAAGGCCCAACTCATTTCATGGTTCGGGCACCATGAAGACGAGCGAGCCAGCCACGACGGGAAGAGCATCGGCTGGCCAGAATCGGTAGTCGCGCTCGGCTTACGAGCTCTGGAGCAGACCGATCTTGGAGGGAAGCTGTCGTCGCCCCAACGGTTCGAGTTAGTCAAGAGGATGGAATACGTCACTGTTCCGAGTGGTGAGAAAGGTAAAGCTTGCAACTGCGTTAGCCGTTGAGGCAGCGACAAAAGGCTGACATGATTTACGCGTGATGAACGTGCAGTTTTTCAAGCGGGGGAGAATGGCCAAGCCGTTTACTTCATTGTTTCCGGCCGGGTCCGCATGTGAGTGTGCTGTTTTGCTGCTTGGTATGTGCATTTGAGAGGTAGCTGACGTTCACTGGTAGATGTGGCGGCGTCAGTGATGAACGGTCAGAGACAAGAGCCCGAGAGGCTTCTACATCAGCTGGAGCCTGGACGATGCTGTTGGACGAGGGCGACACGTTCGGCGAGGAAGCGTTCGTCCATGCTGCACTTGGTAGTGTCCGAACTGTTACCGCGGTGGTTGAAGGGAACCAAACCGACAGTATGTCTGGTGCTGGATTGCTCTATCTGACTCGAGATGGCTACGATGAAGTGACCAAGTGGCAAGGCTCTGCTGCCGTATGGACGTCAAGCGGTCCGAACCGCGGGGGATCGTCCGATCCTTTGTTTGGCTTCCACAAGATGTGAGTGGCAATGAGTAGTACTCATTGAGTACCACAACAGTTGCCAAGATCAATGTGCCTTGATCTGACGTCACAGCCGTTGTGGATGTCTAGAACTCCGCTTGAGCGCTGGAAACGAGCGGTGCACCACATTATCCGGCAGCGAACGATGCGGTCGCAGTGGTACTCGGTGCTTTGCCAGGCTAAGCAGCACCGAGCAGAGCTGGTCTGGAATCTCGTGCGTGACTTCGCAGGCTGGAAAGACATTCGGCCAGACAAGGCGCTGCGGCTGTGTGCTTATGCCACGTTGAGCATCTTCGAGCACGGAGCAGCCATATACTCGAAGGACGACGAAGTAGTGGAACACTTTTACGTGGTTGTCAGCGGCGCGGTGACCATACAGCAACCCACCACCGCTGTGTCCCCTGGACAGCTTGTGCAGACCTCATCCAGTTCAAGCGCTGCCGAATCAGCCGCCACTCGAGTTGCCGTGCAAGTGCTGAAGCGTGAGAGCTGCTTTGGTGAGTTTGAGCTCCTACTCAGCTCCGGGAAGCGCGTCGCCTCTGCGATTGTGTCGACGCCCGAAGCACGCGTCTTGAGCGTCGCCAAGGATGCTTTCCTCCAGCTTTGGCCACATCGACGGCAGATGGAGTCCAACTTGCAGTTGCTGCAGCGAGCGCTTAAGCCCGTTCTACCGCTGGACGACTCGCAGCTATGCTCTCTCTATCATGCCGTACACGAG
>JAADXW010000402.1:0-23030 GCA_023337975.1 Phytopythium ostracodes
ATAATGAAATCAAGAGCGGGAAAAAATGGTGCCCACGCGTAAAACACGATTATAGGTGTTTTGGCTAATTCTGACATCAAACGCATTTTGATTGGCCAAGATATTTCGGAAAATCGCGTTTACCCACGTTTTTGGCCAGCACTGTAGAACCTTGTTCGGATAGTACGGTAATAGCGTACCCGACATAACGGTAAGTACCATCTTTCCGGCTCCGCTCGCAACAGGTCCGTCACAGCGACTGTTGGGCGCTGCTTCTCGTCGAGCTCCACATTCGCCCTGGTCGGGCGCAGCCCTCCGTGACTGTACTCTATTGGCGGCCTCTTGATACGAACCGTTCGTGCGCTTTTGGTGGAAGTAGACTCGCCGCTATCTCCAGCGCGCGCGTACTGAACAGTGCCCGAGTCGTGTGCACTCTACAAACGGCCTGCCTCGAAACAGAATTCACCCACGCCAACGCTAAAAGGAGGGATGCTGACTGCTCTGTGGACCTAGTGGTTGGTCCAAGGCGATCATGTCCGAACGGACCAGAAGTGTGGTCCTGATTACGCGTGCGAACAAGCAAAGACATGCGCGCAGAGCCCAAAGCAAGGCAGCTGCAAATCCTGTGCTCCATCAACTGGGCGTGGTTGCAGCCACTCAAGAAAGACCGAGACCTTCAGTACTGTAGAGCCACGGCTTTCGCGAGCTGCAATGAGCCTCGGCACTGCTCTCAGAGTCCAGCAACCACACGGTGGTGCTCACCATTTCCGAATTCTCCCACCGCCAAGCAGCCGACCCTGACTTGATCGCTCTCGTCCTCGCCATGCCGATCTCCTTGCCCGGATACCACACCAACACGCCGCTGCACCCGTCGTTTGACGAGGACATCCGCGACGTGCACATCATCTACGACTACGACACAAAGGGCGAGGACGGCAAGCCCGAGAAGTGGCGCTACGAGATGTGGTACTTCTCGCCCACGCGCATCGTGTACTCTGTGCGCGGAGGCCCGATGGCCGGCCGCCTGAACTACCAGACGTGCTCGTTTCAGTGCATTCGGCCGGGCGAGCTGTGGCAGTGCAACTGGCTCGAGGAGACCGGCACGATCGTGAGCCAGGTCTACGACATCCAAAACAAGAAGATCACCACCATGTGCGCGTTTTCCAAGGGCCACTGGGAGCACCCGGACGAGTCTCACGGCGACAAGCGCAACCCGGAGGACTTTGCGCGCTGGCGCAAGCTCGCTGAGTATGGCAACCAGCGCGACCGACTGATGCTGTGCGAGCAGGCCGACATCCTCGAGAAGTTCAAGGGCCCTGGCGACCTCGTTCCTATCGCGGAGGACGCCGAGACGCTGTAAGCAGCATGCCCGCCCCGCGAAATGTGCATTCGTTACATGCATGCCTTGTTCCGTAACACGACGGTTCTTTCCACTTACCCTAGCTTGCATCTGTCGCTTGTTGGCCAACCAACTCCCTATCGTCGGCGGTTGTTGGCTGGTGTGTGAAGCGCTCACGGTCATGTTATCCCTACGAGTATTAGGCCATTTGCCCCTGCGTCCTTCTAGCAATGCAGCCGCGCATATCAGGGTCCCTCGTCCGTGTCAGTCGCTAGCTTCTGGCACGCCGCGTGTTAGGAAACGCGCGAGATTCATTCGGGAACTTGAGCTGCTGGTGCCCATCGAGCCGTTGGCATCTTGAAGCCTTTATCAGCCCTTTGAAGTCATTCACAATCTCACCGGATTCAACCAATCAAAAGCGAGCAAAAGTATTTGGACGAGTGCGACTGGCCAAAATCCCGTGAGTGATCGATGATTCCGCGACGCATTCTGGATTGCGCGCCCACCGCCTCAGGATTATACTTGACTTCAGTATGGTAATCCACTGAGGGAAGGGTACGTGGCCATCATGTCTCCCTTTTTCTAACACTTAGGCACGTGTCTACACACGACGCGCCCCTCATCGCAGCGGCAGGGAAGCAAATCCCCTTGGAAGACGGTCCTTCTCGATCGGATCCTCCGGAGAGAGTGGTCTCACTTTCGTAGCAGCAGCCACAGTTGCGGTCTCCTCACTTTGCAATTTGCCGGTCCCAAGCCAAGTCAAGCCCCAAGTCGCCAAGATGCCGATCGCCGTGCCCGGATACCACACCAACACGCCCCTGCACCCGTCGTTCGATGAGGACATCCGCGACCTCCACCTGATCTACGACTACGATGCCGAGTGCGAGGACGGCAAGCCGCAGAAGTGGCGTTACGAGATGTGGTTCTTCTCGCACGATCGCATCGTGTACGCGATCCACGGCGGCCCCATGGCCGGCCGCCTGAACTACCAGACGGTCGCCTTCCAGTGCATCCGCCCCGGTGAACTGTGGCAGTGCAACTGGCTCGAGGAGACGGGTACCGTCGTCTCCCTCGTGTACGACATCAAGAACAAGAAGATCACCACCATGATCGCCTTCTCCAAGGGCCACTGGGAGCACAACGCCGAGGCCCACGGCGACAAGCGCAACCCGGAGGACTACGCTCGCTGGCGCAAGCTCGCCGATTACGGCAACCAGCGCGACCGCCTCATCCTGAGCGAGCAGGCCGACATCCTCGAGACGTACCGTGGCGCGGGCAGCCTCGTCCCGATCGCCCCGGACGCCGAGACCCTGTAAGTGTTGCGTCGTCTTCGCCGCTGCAGCCGTGTAGTGCACGCACAGACTCGATTGCCATCCCTCCAAACGTAATATACCAAAAAACAAGAGATGGCTGCACGTTGTCGGACGACTCGCTTTGCATACGGTGTGCTTGATGTAATCGTTCCTGGTTGGTGTCGCGGTTGGACCACGTCACGTGTAATGCAATGCCTCACATTGACAGTTCAATACCAGTAGGCGACCACACAAAGACATCGGTATTGGCTGTGCGTAAAGCCGTTCGCGAGGAGCCATGGTTGCCGACTCGGCAATGCCGAGCCGTCGGGTGATCGTACACCCGAACACCGCACGCTGGACTCCCAACTCCAGTCGCGCATTCTACATATCGTTGCTCACAGCACGCAGTTGGCGCCCGTAACACATTTAATCAATCTGGAAGCATACTCACGAGCGCATTCAGCGTCCATTAGCCAGCGACGGCTGTCCATCCAGTTGAGACGCCCACACGCCATGAACCAGCCAGCTGACTGTCAGTGACTGACGTCACCGTTCCGCAAGGATCGGCCACAGTACCTTGCTCCACAAAAAAATGCCAACATGTTATGAGCTTTACGGTATTTGCAACCAGATGTGACTACCCGGTAGCCCGCTTCCTGTTTCTGGCGGGAACTTTTCCCGGACAAGACGTCAAGGCTGGCACTGCGTGGATGGGCCAGCGCGTCTTCCGCGCCGCCGCACTATCTATCGCACCGCCGCTGTGTTGTTATCGGTACCAACAGTACTCCAGCGTCCAGGGCAGGCGTCGATCGGCTGTCTTTCCCTTGTGTTTGTTGCCCTCCACGATGCGGCAGCGCGCGCTGTTTGGGCACGTCAAGTGCTTCGTGTGCGCGGACGGGCTGCAGCCGTCGACGCTGCTGGCGCTCGAGTGCGCGCTGCGAGACGGTGGCGCCACGCTGTTGGAGCAGGCCGAGAGCGCCGACAGCACGCACATTGTGTGTCTGCCCGAGGCGTACGCGTCGTTCAGCGCGCAGTGCGACGGCCGCTTCGTGTCGATCGTGCGCCCCGAGTGGGTCTTCCGGTCGTTCCTGCTGCAGTTCGCACTGCCCGAGGATCGCTTCAGCGCAGATCCGGCGCTCTTCTTCTCGGGTCTCGCGATCGCCGCCGGGCCGATCGAGAAGGATCCGCGCAAGGTCATCGACGGCCTCATCGCGCACTTTGGCGGCCAGATCATCGACCAAGAGGAGGCGTACGCCGGTGCGACGCATGTTCTCTCCCTCGAAAACGCGCCTACAACCGCCACTACGCCGCCCGAGCACCTGCAGCTGCTGAACCTTACGTACTCGGATAAGGACATTGCGCGCGCGGTGGAGTCGTGGCAGCAGTCAATTGCTGGGCGGCCAGAAGGCAGTCTGTCAATGTTTGAACTGCCCAGCTGCCTTGTGGCCTCCATGGGCAAGCAAGCCGGGCTGACGGCGCAGTTTCACGTCAACTACAGTTGGATTGAAGAGTGTGTGCGCCGCAAAACCCGCGTGCCCGAGGGCGCGTTCGCTGTTGCCTCAGCTTCAGTCGCAGCCACGACGAGCAACCCAGTCAGCTGGAAGTCGCGCCCCGTGCTGGAGCTGGAGGACCTCAACCTGAACAAGTGCGTCGTAGTGTATCAGCTGGCAAAAACGGAGCACAGTATGGAGCTGTCGATGCTGCGCAGGTCGACGGAGGTGAGGCGCGGGCAACACCTTCATTGGTGCACACTGAAGTTGTAGCTGACTGTTTCCATTGTGGCCTATATTGCAGAGACTGGCAGACATGCAGACCGCGCTATCAGGCGCGATCGTGCTGCTTGCGCAGCATATTCCACCCGTTCTCAAGGACAGCCTTCTCAATCTGCTGCGCTCAGCCAGGGCCAAGGTCGCCAACGTGCCGCTTGGCGACTCGTACCAGGACATCGTGCGCAAAGTCGTGGCGAACGCGTCGTTCGTCGTTTGTTGCTACCGCGCAGGATTTGAGTACGAGGAAGCCGTTCGTCAGCAGAAGCGCGCCGTCAGCATCTTTTGGGTGCTGGACGGCGGCCATTTCACGACGGATCCAAGTACGTTGCCTCTTTTTTTGTCATCGCTGTCTGGTGTTCGTCAGTCTGACGGTCTAAACACGTTGATGTATCCTCCATAGACGACCAATCCACATTCAGCGAAGCCATCGAGCGACCCATGCCATCTCATGGGGGCATTTCGGGAATGATAAGCTTCGTCATCACGCTGTCAGGGTACACGAGCCGCACGCGACCGACTCGCGACCAGGTGCAGATAGCTATCAGCGCCACTGGCGCCTGTATGCTCCCCGTGCTCTCGCGGACCCACTCGACGCACCTGCTGTGCTATGATCCGGTCGGCGAAAAGTTCAAGAAGGCCAAGAGTTGGCGGTTCAAGAATATCCTGAGTCACAAGGTGGGATGATCAACTGCCGTGGTCTATTCGCTCGCGAATTTGTTGGACTAAACAGCACGTATCTCCTTGTGCAGTGGCTGTTTGATTGTTTAGCGGCGTGGACATACCTAGATGAGGACAAGTACCGATACGTTTTTCCGATCAAACCAGCGGCCGGATCGTCGTCACGCCAAGCAGCAGCAAACAGTGGCAAGAACGCTGACGAGACGGTAGTTTCCGCAGACAACGACGAGACGCGAGTCTCAACTTCAGACAAGATGACTTCGTCAACTGCCACGACACCAGCGGGCGGGCGTCAGCGCAGTTCGAAGAACGGACGCTTCGATGTGGACGAACTGTTAACGGAGCTCGACCACACGACTCCCCAAGACAAGAAGAGCGGCGCTGCTGCATCCGATGCTGTCGCGAAAGCGAAGGTTACCACAACACCTGCGACCAACGAAGTCGCGTGCCTTCTGTTTGACACGCCATCCAAGACGATGTCGGCCCGGAAAACCCGCGGTGGGCGCAATGGCGAGGCTGAAGACAAGGAGCCTGAGCCAGAAGCTGATGCTCACATGGAGGAGCCCAAGACCGATGCGTCCGGCAAAGCGAAGCAGTCGCGCGGTTCGACAAGCAGCAAGAAGCGCAACACCAAGAGTGCTGACCTGATTGCAGAAGAGGAAGGCGATGCGTCTTCTACAGACAAGAAGTGCCAGCCCGCGAAGAAGACCGCTACGAAAAAGGTACGTCGCGTCGAACAGTAGATGCTGGCCTGGTATCATTGGTGCCCTGACAGATGCGCTTGCGTTTTGCATACTCCAGGCTGCCACCTCTAAAACAGGTCGAAAGCGCAAGGCATCATCTTCGGCGTCCACCGACGGCAACGAAGCAGAGATCACAGCCATATCGATAGAGAAGAGCAGCGAACCGAAGAAGAAATCAGCCAAGCGCACGGTGGCCTCCCTGGCAAGTTCTCCGTCGGGATCAACAACAGCAGCCGCAACGGCTGGTCGCAAGGGATCCGACTTTGTGTTCCTGCTCACCGGCACGCGAGAGGAGATGGCCGTGAACGAGTCGATCGTGCTGGGGCTGGGCGGCAAAGTGAGCACCGTCGAGCGCCGCTTTGACGGCAAGAGCACGCACATCATCTGCAGCGAGCTCAAGCGCACTGAGAAGTTCGTCGCAGGCTGCGCCTCGGGCAAGGTGCGTGGGTGTCTGTCTAAACAGCATTCATTGGAGATGGTGGAGATTATACTCATGCTGTCCTGTTGTGTTCTTTGCCTTGCAATCACTGTTACGATGCCGACAAGCAGTGGATCTTGAAGCCGTCGTACCTGGAGGCGAGCTCGAAGGCCGGCCGCTTCGTCGACGAGGAACCGCACGAATGGGGCGCCAAGCCGCAGGACAAGGCTCTGATGGACGACCGCATCTGGCCGTGCGCCCCATCGTTCTGGCGGACGGCGCGGGCTGCGGGCAAGCCCGGCGCGTTCGCCGGATGGCGTGTGCTGGTGCACGCCAAGTGCACTCCCCCAGCCGACATGTGCGAGCGGATCGTTGTTGCGGGAGACGGCTCGGTGGTGCCGATGACCAAGACGACGGAGCTGGCCAAGCTGGCGGGCGAAGCGAGCGAGGAGAAGCCCGTGGTGGCGCTCGTGGCCTCCAACCTGCCGGCACGAGATGCGTGGCTCAAGAAGCTCAAGGCGAGCAAAATCGAGTGCATTAACGCGAGTTTCTTAATCGACTTCCTGACCAAGGAGCAGGCGCCGCCCGTGTCGCGCGCGCAGTACCGACTGTGAGGACGGGACAAGCGGCGCAGCTAACTACGGACGACGAGCCGAAAGCAATCAACCATTCTTCAGATTTGTGTTGGTGTATATGTGGAGTGGAGTGGAGCGCCGCGGACGGTCTATTCCTTCTCGATCAGCATCGCGTCGTCCTTGTAGAGCTGCGCATCGTCACCGGCAACCACAGAAAGGATTAGATACCGCGTTGCGTGACCCTGCTCGTTCCAAGCATTCGACTCACCTTCTCAAAGAGCTGGAAGCCGCCCTGCAGCACCTCGACGTGCGGCTTCTTGTCGGCGCCGTCGAGCACGACCTCCATGCGCGAGAGGAAGCGGCGCGCGCACTTGGGGCCGCGCACCTGGCTCATCATGCAGTGGAACACGATGCGCTCCTCGTCCTTGTATTTGTTCACGAGCGCGTCCACATCGTCATCGTCCTCGAAGTCGTCCTCGGGCACGTTGACCGCCGAGCGGATGTGGCCCTCGGCGAAGTCCTCGCCGCGCACGTCGATGATGAGCGGCTTGGCCGGCGCCGCGGGTGAGTCATCGCGTAGCGTCGCGGCCAGGTCCGACGGCGACAGGCGCTCAAACTGCGGCGGCTGCACGAACGACATGGTGCAGGGGTGTGAAAGGGGGTGCGAAGGGGGTGTGGAGGGGTGAGAGGAGGTGGCGGCGGCGGCGCAGGTTGGGGAATGAAGCGAATAGCTGATGCTTGCGCTTCCTTTGGGCGGCCACTCTCCCGTCGACAGGCGATCAACGTCTGGAATGTTGGTCACTACGTCGGAGTGTTGATAATTTGACAGGACTTACCACAAGCAACATGCCGGCGCGTGAACCGGCTGCCTCCCGCTATTTGCCGCCGTGAACAAGCGGCAACAACCACGTCCGACCGCCATGGCGGCAGCGGCGAGCGCTACTATTCGCCGCCGGCGCCAGCGAATCGCGACACGGAGACCGGAAGACGTCACGCCACGCGCGCTGTTGCTCACGGTCAGCGCCCGTGCTTGGGTCTAGTCGACGCCATGTGGCCGGAAAGTGATTAATCCGGCCAGAGTGGCACCGGCGACGTGAGGAGGGTGGATGGGTTTGTTAAACGCGCGCACGGCGACGCGAACGCGCATCGAGGTGACCGCGGCAGCCTTCAGCTTGGTATCAGGGGGTAGCAGTCGTGAAGGGGAGCGCATTCATTCCTTCATGGTATTTCAACTCGTCCGACGTTGGTGCTGTTGAGCAACATGGGGTACGCGTCGTAACCTGAGCGTACCCATGTGTCCAGTTCGCGAGGCGTGAAGTGTACCCCGGCGTCCCGAGTTGAAGTGATCATCATTCTCGTCCGCCCTTATCCGCGAAAGGGCATCGGAAAAGACGTCGTTGCCCATACATTTCCCTATACAGATTGCGTCCGGTCCTTGATGATGGCGGCGAGTGACGGCGGCGCGCGGGACGGCGAGGACGCAGCGCGGGCGCTGCAGCTCGCGCGGGAGGTGGCGGCGCTGCGGGTGCGCGACGGCGTGCGGCGGCGGGAGCTGAGCGCGCTGCAGGACAAAGTGGCGGCGCTATCGACGCGGCTGGAAGAGACGACGGACGAGCTGGCGCAGCGCGCGCAGTTTGCGGCGGACGCCATGGCGCAAATCGCGCGGCTGGAGGGCGACGCGGCCACCGCCAAGCGCGCGCTGCTCTCGCGGGAGATGCAGCTGCAGGATGCCGCGCAGGAGAAGCGTGCGCTCGAGACGAGGATGCGCAGCAAAGAACATGAGTGCGCGCACTGGGAGGGAGAGTATCAGCGCGTCGATACGCTGCTCGCGGAGCAAAAGCGTGCACATACCGAGCTAGAAGGCGTGATTGACAAAAAGAACCGGAAGGGGAGGCAGCGAAAGGCGCAGATGAAGCGGCTAGTGGCGTCGCTGGACGAAATGAAGCAGCACATTGAGCGTCTCCGCGACAAGGAACGACGGCTGACGCGTACTATCGAGACGAAGGACGCGAGCGCCGCGGCGATGGAACAGATGTGGAATGGCAAGGTCGAGCAGGAGCAGCATAAGGTCGCGTGTCTGCAGGAGCATGTCCGCGGACTCGAGGAGGAGAGTCGCCGCGCGGAGCAGGACAGGTCTATGGAGAACGAGGCAACCAAGATCCGGGAAGCGGTAACTGAAGAGCTGCAGCTTGAGAAGCACGAGCAAGCGAAGAACCTGCGCAGCCAGCTGCGAGACCTGGAGCAAGTCGTGATCAAGCTGCGCACGAAGGAGCAACTCCTTCGTCGCGAGGTGTTTCGACTCCGAGAGGAGCTGCTCTTGAGCGAGTCGCAACGAACTACAGATCAACGCCGGCACGAGCAACTGATCCGCGGGAAGGACAAGGAGGTGGCGTTCATTTGGAAGAAATACGTCGATGCTGTTTCGTCACTGCCCCAGAAGAAATCGGGTCGCCGGCAAGGCTCCTTCACCTCGGATCCAGACGTACATTCTTCTCCAACGTGCTAGGAACACCCTGTCTTCACACTGGAACCAGCATCGCATCTATGGACGGCTTTACAGCCTGACTGGCGTTGGCTGTGCAACGTGTTATTTCTGGCTCTGACAGTATTTTTGGCTGACGATGGTGGGTAGAAGATGCCTGGCCGCGTCATCCAAAAATACTCGCGAGGCGGATGACTGCCAAGTCACGGCGATCAGTGTGGCTGCGCGCGATCGCTGCAGGCAACGATAAGGGAGGCGAAAGTATCAAGGCGGTCGAGCGGGAGTCGATCGAGACCGGCGCGGGCACTTCCACCAGGGAATGAAGTGGGCGGGGGCTCGCCTAAGCTGATCACGACCACCTCTCAACGCCGTCGTGATGGATGAAATCGGCTTCTTCAACGAGCGCGAGGCAGAGTGCTTCGAGCGCGAAGATGCCCTGGTACGTGATCGCATCGCACGAACATGCTGCCGCTTTCGCTTGCGATGATTTGGTTGTCTGTGCTAATTCGACCTGGACTATATTGTCGTGCGTGCCTTTAGTCGTTGTCAGATCTCGAGAAGCTGAACGTTAATGAGGACCTGCCCGAGATGGAGCGGACCGAGCATTTGCTCAAGAACGGCGTCGACAAGCAGAAAATCAGCATTTTGTCGTCACTTCCCAAGATTCTTGCGGCCAACAACTCCAAAGGCAACTTGACTATCGTCCTGGACTGCATCAAGGTGAGGCCAACTCGATACGTTGTGCCAAGGAATTATTCAGTGGGCATCTGTCATTGACGCTAAATGCAATGTGCCTTTACAGGGGGTGTGGCAAAAGTGCGAGTCCGAGCAAACCGCAAGCGCCGTGGTGCTGCTCGAACTCTTCAAGGGGCTGAGCAGTTTGCCGTGCGCAACTGTCGATGGCAAAGTACTGAGCTTCCCCACCGCTGCCTTTCGCGACGAGTACGTCCAGCAAGTGGAACTGTGCAACGAAGAGAAGAAGAACGCCGTTTTCCTGTTGACGGAGGAGCAAGTCATCAAGCTCGTTGTTCCGCTGGCATTGGACTTCGTCGCGGAAATCCAGCAGAAAGACTACGCAGAAGCAGTGAGTCAGTCCGTTATCGCCTCGCTACCGCGCATTGGCAGCGCGCTGAAGAAAACTCAGGTATGGACCAAGCAGGTCGGGCGACGACCATTTCATCTCGGCTCTGACGGGTCCAATGACTTGTACCGTGTCCACGTCCAGATCATCCGCGTGGCAATCGAGAAGGGCGATGTGTCTCAAACACCGGGGTCGCGGCTCATTTGCTGCTTCTTGCTCGGAGCGATAACGGCGCTGAATTTGCTGTCGCCCCAAGACATTGAGGGACTGTACTTTCAAAAGGTAAGCGCCCCCGTTCTTCTGATGCCTGAAGAGTGGGAGTGGAAATTGACAATGTTCGTTTCGTCACCTTGTGCATGATATGGCTGCAGATGATGGCGCTGTGCCAGGATACAGATGCCGAAGTGCGCAAATGCATGTGCATTCACTTGGACGCACTGGCGAGGGCCATAGGGTACGTGGGTCGGATACATGTAAGCTTTCTCACTCATGAAACCATCGTCTCTAACCAATATGCCTGACAAATTTAAATCCAGGGAGGAGAAAGCTTGCTTGGACTTGTTACCCGAGCTTCTCGAGCTTCTTCAGGACGAAGAAGTTCAGGTTCGGCCATAGCCCTTCCTTTTGCTTATTGTTATTTCGACACAAGGCCAGCAAACCGAGCACTCACGCTTGTATGCCACACGTACCTTCCAACCCGATTACCAGGTCAAGCAGAGCGCGTTCATGGCGATCTTGTCGCTGTTGGATTTCTTCCCGGCTGCTGAGCGCACCAAGCGGATCTTGCCCGAATTGCTTTGCCTCGCGGAATCCCAGCCAGAGTACATCGCAGAGCTATTTGCCGAGCACTTTGGTCATTTGGCAACCAAGCTCGCGTCGCTAAGTCATCTCGGCCCGGACATCGCGCCCGTATTACTCCAGAGCTACGCCAAGCTCTGTGTAAAAGAGGATCCAGAGCTGCGGCAATATTGCGCGTACAACTTTCCAGCAGTAGTCAAGGCGTTTGGTGCGCAGTACGTGCCGCTCCTCATGGACGATCTTCTTGTAAAGCTCGCCAGCGACTCGGACGACCATGTACGCCGATGCTTTCGAAGATGCTCACTGATACAATAGATCACAATGGGTGGTGACGAACGTGTTTTTGCTATGCTTGCCAGGTGCGTCACCACATTGCCGCGGGTCTCCATGAAGTTGCAAACCTTCTTGGTCAACCGCGAGCGCTTCGCTACCTCAAGCCGCTGCTGGTCACCATGATGCAGGATGAGTCGCCGATGGTTCAAGGCATGGCCATCTCCCGCGTACCGCTCATCATACCGAACATGTTTTGTGCTACCGATGACGACCAGAAGGTAAGGCACGACGTCATCGTGCCCTTGACTCGAGATATGGTCTGGCTGAATTGTTCCTGTTCTGCTCGTGTCGGATGTAGACTTCTCTGCTGGACGAGACTATTAAGTCCATCATCCAGTACCACAGCATCTTGCCAGCGAGCCGCAACCGCGACCAGCTCGTGTTTATCGAGACGCTGCAAAGTCTCCCAGCGTGGATCTCGTCCATGCAAATGTACGAGATGATCATCCCGATCCTATTCGACTTGATCGAAGACGGCGCGCGTCCCGTGCAGCTGATGGCGATGCAGGCGCTGCTCAAGTGCATTCGGCGGAACGAGATCGCTAGTCACCGGTATTCGCTGCTCAGCAAGTTGCGCAACGAATACGGACACTCGAAGAGCTACTGGCGACGACTGCTCTTCCTCGACGCGAGTGTCTTCGCGACTGCACTCAACAGTCGACGATACTGCCGACTCAACTTTATCGATATAGCAATCGACCTGATCGACGACCCGGTGCCGAACGTGCGTCTCAAGGCCGTGCCCCTTGTGCCGCTGTGGAAGCACATGCTCTCGAGTCTCAATGATGACAAAATGCTCGACCGCATTCGTCAAGTGCTTGACGAAGCCACGCTGGATAGCGACCGCGACGTAGCGTTTGCCATGACGGAAGCGCGCCAACTCGTCGACTCGAGCGACCTCAGCCGCTTCCATCTCCACCAGCCAACGCAACAGCAGTATCAGAGCCCGGCACACCGGCGATCACAAGAGGAGGCGGATGACAGGCGAAAACTCTGCGAGGAAGAAAACCTCGGCATGGTGTCCGACCACGAGGACTCGTCCGCGGACTCGCGATGGTCCAGCATGCTAGAGTACACGCTTGTGGTGGGCAAAGACGGTCAAGTCGTTCGCCGCGCGCGCGTGAAGTCACTCGATCTCGTCAACAAGATCACGAGATCGCAGGGGAAAGACACGGGTCGCGATCGCTCAGGGAATGGAACCGGAGGTGGCGGTAGCAGCACTGGCAACGGCGGAGGCATCGGTGCTGGCAATGGTTCAATAGGAGGCAGCGGGCTCTTGATGGGTGGTGGCAGCGCGAGTAGCAGCGTCTTGGCGCTCTCCATGGTGCTCGGAAAGAGCGATGGAGGCGGTCGAGGCGGTAAGAGCGTCACCAAAGCGTCAACGAGCACAGGAAAGCCCAGCCCGTCGCTCACGACGCTGCCCAACTGCCCGACAGCGCGGCCACCAGGAAGCGCCAAGATGCCGCAGGGTCTGAAAGTGATGGGGTCGACGGGAAAGCTTGGGCCACCAGGCAGCAAGGCCGTCGGGGTGTCCGCACGGAGTACGTCGGGGCTGCCGAAAGACTCGGGTGTCATCACAAAGATCCCCATCATCAGACCGTCGGCGCCGGCGAAGCGAGAGAACAGTCCGTCAACCGCCAGCAAACCGCCCTCGGGCTTGTCAACGCCGTCCGCGACTCCGCCGCCCATGAGCGCGCCAAGTGCCACGCCTGGCGGCGTCAGCACCATGAGCGGAGGAAGCGTCGGCGTCAAGAGCCGACTGGGCGCGATCAATGACATGGCGGGAGGTGCGGGGATGGTATCGAGCGGTGGCATGGTGGGCGGCGGCGGGCCGAGCAGCATCGCGATGAAACCCAAGGCCATGGCCCCGACGATCGCCAAACGCTAACGAAAATCGGACCGCCGACCGTGAAGACACTCGATCACTGACAACGTGGCGTCTCCGCCGTCTCTTCATTGCGAAACGCGACCGACCGACCGACCGACTATTTAAACGCACGTCCGACGCGAGCACCGGCACGGCTTCGCCCATGCTGTACGTGCCCGCATCCTGTCGTCGTCCCTATGACTCACTACTCCTTTCATCTCTCTCTCTCTCTTCACTCCTTGACTCAATACATTCGCTCGCTTTTCCACACGGTTGGCGTCGCGTCCCCACCAACCCAACACACCAGGCTTACCGGTACTTGTCCATGAAGGCGGCGTGGAAGGCGGCCGTCTTGTGGATGACCTCGTCCACGTCCTCCTCGGGCGGCAGGATGGTCGAGCGGAAGTGCCACGTGCCCTCCTGCTGCCCAAAGCCCGAGCCGGGCACGACCACGATGCCCGTCTGGTCCAGCATCTGCATGCAGTAGAAGGCGTCGGGCTCGAGCCCCGCGCGCTGGGCGGCCTCGACCGCCTTAGGCGGTAGCCGCACTTGCGGGAACGTGTACATGGCGCCCTCGGTCTCGTTGCACGTGACGCCCTCGAGCTCGTTGAAGGCGGCGACGAGCTTGACGGCGCGGCGCTTGAGCGACTCGAGCGTCTCATCGCGCTGCTGGCGGTACTTTTCGTACGAGTAGTCGCCGGGCTTGGGCGGATTGACCATGAGCCCGACCATGAGCTGGCCCTCGATGTTGGAGCACAGGTTGACGCTCATGAGCTTGTACAGCTGGTCCTTGGCGCAGTCGCTGATGTTGACGAGCTCCATGTAGCCCCCGCGGCGGCCGCACTCGCCCGTGAAGCCCTTGGAGGTCGAGTGGAACGAGATGAGCTCCACGTCGTCAAATTCCGGGCCCATGTCACGCAGCGCCTTCTTGAACGACACGAACTGCTTGCCCTGAGCGTACACGTTCTCCTGGTACACCTCGTCGGCCAGGATGACCAGGTTCTCGCGCTGGCAGAAGCGGATGATGTCCTGCAGGTTGTTCACCGACAGGCACTGGCCCGTCGGGTTGCCCGGGTTGATGACCGCGATGGCGCGCGCCGTCTTGCCCGCCGCACGCACCTTGTGCAGCGCGCGCTCCAGTTCGTGCACGTTGAGCGCCCAGGAGCGCGACTCGTCCAAAAAGTAGCCGCCCAGCGTGCCGCCGTTGAGCGCGATGGCGGCCGAGTACAGCGGGTACTGCGGGATGGGCGCCAGGATGGCGTCCTGCTCATTGCGGATGAGCGCCAGCAAGCAATTCTGCACGGCTGGGCTGGCGCCGTCCGTCAGGTAAATGTCCTCCGGGTCGGCCGCGTACTTGGCGTCTCCTCCGTCGCGCTGCTGGATGAAGGCCGCGACCTCGTCCCGCACGACCTCCGAGCCCTTGGAGTGGCCGTACGCGCCCGTGCCGCCCGGGATGTTGTCGATGTAGAACTTGGCGCGCGCGATCGCGTCCGGCGGGAAGAGCTTCTGCGCCTCGGGCGTGTCCACCAGCCCCGGCACGTTGACCAGCGCCAGCACCTGCCGGTGGAATTCTATCGGCTTCTGCTTGAGCACCAGCGGGTTGCCGATGTTGCATGGGATCACGCGGTCGAACGGCAGCGTGTCGTCCCCGCGCGCCAGTCGCCGTGAGTACTCGACCGAGCGCAGCACCAGCGGCCCGCGTACCGCGTACTCGGCGTTCAGGATGCGCGGGTTGATGGATTCGCGTGTGAGCACGGCGAACGCGCGCCGGCCGGACGCCGTCACCTTGGAAGTGGTTTTTGAACTCAGCATGCTGCGGACAAGCGTGCGCACTGAGAGCATCGTACGGGCCGGAGCAGCGGTCGAACGGTGGTTTTGTGGTTTTTGGCGATCGCTGCGGACGCCGGGCGGCAACTTGAGGAATGAGCTGCGGACGGACGGATGGTAATTTTCCGGACCGACCTCGGTTGGGTCCGTGGGCCAAATCGTGGGCCCAAGGCTGGGGGACCAGATGCTTCCATTTGGGGTGATTACCGTGTGGAGCGCGGTTGTATAGTGAGTTAGGGATAGGGTGCAATATTGAAAAGAAGATGACGCGGTGTTTTTGACCAATTATAACCACGATTGGAGGGTGCGAGGGACCAATCAAAGGTCAGAGCGGTAGAAAAACGTTCAATGTGGAGACCAGGGTTGGCCCCAGGCGCAAAACCATAGGAAAATGCACCTTGGGTCAAATCGGCCAGTATTGGTCGGTAACCCCAGGAATGATGACCAGAGCCATCTTGCACGATGGGCTGCCCCCCCCTTCGGACGCCAGTGTGAGACACCACCCCAGTGCGTTTAACGTGTAAAACGTATGCCGCGTGGATCGTCACATGCACCACGGACGCCCCACCTAAGCGCCGGTCGGCGGGACCGTATCTTACGGTACCCATCGAGTCCGCCGCGTCACACGTGCTCATTGGCCGTGTGTGGTCGCCGCGACTATCGCCCGGGACGGCGCGGTTCAACCACTGGAACCGGACCATACTGAAGTCCATACATTCCGTAAAATATGTTAGATTCGCGGCTGCAACTGTTGCGTTAGGTCATGTTCTGACTTCATGTTGAAGCCCCGTTGGCCACGGTGCCGTCGTCACCTCCTTTATTATACGAACACAATGGGCTCGGTATAGTACAACACACAGTCGAGAACTGCAGGTTCAGTCTGGCGATGCGTGGCGCTGTCGAGATGGGAGGATGGAGAACGGCGGCGCTCTCCCTCGCGGAACCCCGTGAAGCCTGCGTCCTCTATATAAACTGTATGGACTGATATGGCTGGCGACGCACGCTTGCGCAGGCGGCGCGCGTCTATAGCTCTGCATTTCTGCCGGGAGAGCGCGGACGAGAACGAAACTGGCCGGCTGCGCGCGATCCGCTGGTGTGGCTTCTATCTCACGCTTTCGGCCGTAGCAGCGCAAACCGAATGGCCAAACGCGCGGTCGACGCCACAGCTTTGTTCTCGATGGGTTGCGGACCGGACACCGCGCAGACGAGCAAGCAAAGAGGCGAGCCGCCGCCAGTCCGTCAGCGCGCCGACTCGACTAAGTTAGACAAGTGGCGACCCTCAGCTCTTAAGTGCACACTTGTGAGGTGATGACGGGCTCGTCGGTCGAGGCCTTCTTGTTCGAACCACATCCTATACGTACCTGCTCGCCTAGGTCTTATTTCGCTGAGGTGCTGACGGTATCAGCTGGTGCAGTGGACTTTTGGATCGCAACCCACGCTGCGCCATCAAACGCGCCGACAAACAGTCAACAGCGTACATACCGAGGTTGCACCGACGCGTTGGGTGTTGATGCAATTGGAACTTCTTGTTGCCGGGCCGTTTACGAGTTGCAGCATGGTATTACCGTACGGGGCGGTGGGTGTACTGTGTTGCAGTGCGAGCCAGCTTGAAGGGCCCGAGCAACAACATTGCTGCAAGCCACGCTTCGCCGCGATCGAGAGCGGAGCGCGAGTCTGTTCACCGCCGTCACCGCTGAGCGTGCGCTGCACCTCGAGCTCGCCGACGACCTGGCTCGTGCTCAAGTCGAACGCGACACCGCGCTCGGCACCAAGCAGTAGGAGGTTCTGAAGCTCCGCGAGGAGTCTGAAGGGCTTCTGCAAAGCGTTGCACTAGGACGGACAGCGTCATTCCGCTGAGATGGCGCGTGATCGCCAACAGATATCGGCGCTCCGTAGCAACTTCGCCGGCTTCAGGCTCACAACGTTTGCCACGGTGGACTGGATCAGCGAACCCACCGTCGCGCCGTTGAACTCGAAGCGAGACATCAAGCAGGAGGAGGCTTCGGCGGAGGACGCGTCTAGAGACCATGGCCAATCCAGTGAATCAGCAAGTCAACACTGCAGAAGTAACCAACGCTTGGGTAACCCTTGTGCAGCTCGAGGCACCACAAACACGTCGCAGTCGATTCGCCCAGCAAAGGCTCGGTACACTGACCCACAACCATACTAGACGAGTGGCAATTGGTTCATAGCGAGGCTGCGACCGCCGCTCCTTCTTCTTTGTTGCTTGTTTCTTTCGTTCAGCGTTTCAAGGGTAGATTATAAAAGCGAGGCGCGCGTCCTGTCATATACACGACTCGACCAAACGAAACAGCTCGACGCGCCTAGTCGGACGACTTGCCGCCCTTGGTCTTGCCGTTCTCGGGCGCCGTGTTCGGCTGCCGCGTGAGGCACAGCACGCGCTCCCACGTGCGGCCCCAGGGGTCCATGCAGCGCGGTGAGTTCTGCGTGATGGCCGTGATGGGGAAGTACACGACGCGGTTGGCGCTCAGGCCGACCGTGAAGCCCGTGTAGCCGGCCATGGCGCCGTGCACCGCGTTCTGCGCCAGCATCATGCAGTACAGGCTGTCGGCGGCGTTCGCGGGCACGCTACGGATCATGTACGACGGGTCAATGTACTTGACCGTGCACTCCTTGCCCTTCTTGGCGAAGTGCTCCTGGATACGGTCCTTCATGAACGCACCAATGGGCGGCAGCTTCTTGTTGCCGCCGGCGTCCGTCATGGCCGACGTGCCGAGCAGCTCCTCGCCGGCGCCCTCGGCCACGACCACGACGCCGTGGCCCTGCTCCTCCACGACGCGCTCGAGGTGCTCGAGGCAGCTGCGGGGGCCTTCCAGCTCGATGGGCACCTCGGGGATGAGGCAGAGGTTCACGTCGCCGCTCGAGAGCGTCGCATGCGCAGCGATGAAGCCGGCGCTACGGCCCATGAGCTTGACGACGCCAATGCCGTTGGGCACGCACTTGGCCTCGGTTGAGGCCGAGCGGATGGCGCGCTGCGCCTCCTCAACGGACGTGTTGAAGCCAAAGCTGCGGTCGAGCAGGTCGACGTCGTTGTCGATCGTCTTGGGCACGCCGGCGATAGCGATGGGCAGCTGCTGGCGACGGCACTCGTCCGAGATCTTGTTGGCCGCGCGGTGCGTGCCATCGCCGCCAATCACGTACACCTGGTTGACGCCCGTCTCCTTGAGGAAGGTCATGATCTTCTCGAGGTCGAAGCCGCCGCGGTTGGCGCCGAGGAGGGTGCCGCCCGAGTGATGAATGTTCTCGACCACCTTGGGCGTGAGCATGATAGGCGCCTCTTTCTGATCCATCGAGGTCCAGTTGTAGAAGCCGGCGAAGCCCATGCGGATGCCGTAAACCGTCTTGACGCCATACAGGTTCCACAGACTGAGCGTGATGTCGCGCACGACGTTGTTGAGACCCGGGCAGAGGCCGCCGCACGTGACGATCGCCGCCTTGACCGTGGCCGGGTCAAAGTACAGTTCCTTGCGCGGGCCGGCGCGCACGTAGGCGCGCGAGATCATCTCCTGCTTGGCGTTGCGGCGGATGTCGCCGAGGATGACGTCCGTCTCGCCCATGATCTTGTTGTAGGTCGACTTGCGCTCCACGTCGTCGGCCGCCTGCGTGTCGATCTTGCGCTCGTTGTTCACGCCCGCCGCCTTGTCCGCCAGCCACTCGTGGATGTTGGGCACCGGCAGCAGGTACGTCTTGTGGATGGCCACGCCCTCGATCAGGCGCATCTCGCCGAAGCCGCGCGGGTGCTTGTCGAAGAAGGGCGCGTTCTTGTACGTCTCCACGTACGTGGCCTCGTCCGACGCCGACACGGGCGCCGGCGGCGGCAGCTTGGTGGCCGAGGGGGACGTCGGCGCGGCGGTGCTCATGCTGGTCCGGTCAGTCGGAGGGGTGGACTGGAAGGGGGTGGACGGCGGGGGGAAGGTTGGAATGTGACCACGACGAGAGAGAGGGGAGGGGACCCTTGGACGTCGGTCGGGCTCCTTGGCAGGCAGGCGAGTGCGGCAAAGAAACGGGCGGCTCCACGCCCCCGCCAAGCACCAAAAACAAGATACTTTTGGCCTAAAACTACATATATATACATAAAAATGCAAGTAAATTAAGGAATACAAATAAGCTAGATATGTGTAGAATGCGCTTCAACAATGCTTATACATGTAAATACGTTGCATAAATTTGTCTACTTTCACATATTCATTTGTAAAATACGTATGATATTGTAATAAATACTGGGGTGAGATTCGCGGTGTTCCGCGTTCATATCGCAGAAAATGGGGTGGGGGACGCGTGCGGCGATTGCTCTCCGTCTGCGCGTTAAAAACCACGCGCTGTCCGCCATACTGAACCCAAGTATACCTGCGCGTCCGCCCTGGGCAATCAATCTGCTCAGACGCTTGTCCCGACACGATCGACGCCTTGCTTGCTCGTGCCGCGTCCCTCATTCACGCGCCGTGACTATGCCGCCGACGTCCGCCGCCGCCGCCGCCTCCTCCATCTCCTCCTCCATGGAAGCCTCCGCCCCCTGTCCGTCCGCGACGGAGCGCGCGCCGCCCGGGGCGCTAGCGTGTCAACGGGACTCGGCGCTGCGGGCTCTGCGCGCGCGCGTGACGCGCTGCGAGCGCGTGGCGCTGCCCGCGAGCAAGAAGGCGCCGGCGCAGACGTTCCTGGAGGTGGAGCTGCTGGACACGGTGCTGTTCCCCGAGGGCGGCGGCCAACCGAGCGACACGGGCGCGCTGGACGGCGTGCGCGTGGACAAGGTGTTCATCCGCGACGGCCGCTGTCTGCACCGCGTCCCCGTCCCTGGGGGCGAGGACATCACGTTCCAGGAGGGGCAGGAGGTGGTCGCGACCGTCGACTGGGGCCGCCGCTTCGACCACATGCAGCAGCACTCGGCGCAGCACCTGCTGAGCGCCATCGCCGAGCGCCACGGGTACGACACGACCACGTGGTCGCTTGGCGACGAGCGCTGCAACGTGGAGCTCGTGCCGATAGACGCGGACAAGCAGCAGAAGGCGCGCGTGATCCCCGCGGACGAGCTGCTGCAGATCGAGATGGAGGTGAACGCTGCCATCGTGCGCGGGCTCGAGATGACGCCCAAGTTCGCGCAACCGGGGTCGCCCGAGTGGGAGCAGATCGCACGCAAGTTCCCCGCCGACCAGCAGCCGGAGGCCCTGCGCATCGTCTGCATCGACGGCATCGACGCCAACCCCTGCTGCGGGACGCACGTCAAGAACATTGCGCAGCTGCAGGTGAATTGAGTGTGGTGTGGTATGGTATGGAGCATGCAGCATGTAGTACTAGGTGTTGGAGTCTCACGTGTGGTGTCCATCCTTCCAGTCGCTGCGGCTGCTTAACGTCGAATTCGCGCGCGGGGCGACGCGCGTGTGGTTCGTCGCCGGCGAGCGCGTCAACCGCGAGTTCTCGCGCATGTATGTGGCGGGTGTCTCGGTCGCTTCGGTCCTCTGTAGTGTCTAATGGGTTCAATCTACCGGTGTGAACCTCCGCAGGTTCCAGCGGGAGCAGGCGCTGACTAAGGTGCTGAGCTGCGCGCCGGACGAGCACGCGGCGCGCGCCGAGAAGCTGCTGCAAGCGCAGAAGAGCGCGGCCAAGGACGTCAAGAACCTGCAGAAGGAGCTCGCGGGCTGCATCGCCGCCGACCTCGTCGCGCAGGCCGAGGCCAAGCCCGGATCCGTCGTGGTCTACCACCGCAAGGAGGCTGGCGCCGACCTCGCCTTCCTGCAGACGCTGCTGTCGCTGCTGGGCGACGCAACGCGCACGTCCGTGTTCGTCCTGGCGGCCAGCGACGCACGCGGCAAGGACGGCATGTTCGTGCTCGTTGGGCCGCCCGAGTTCGTGACCGCACACGGACGCGACGTGCTGCCCGTCATCTCGGGCAAGGGCGGCGGCGGCAAGAACAACGGCATCATGCAGGGCAAGGCGGCGAACCTGCGCGAGCTGGACGCGCTCGCGGCGGAGCTCGAGCGGCGACTCACCGTCGCGGACGCCGAGTAGAAGCACTCTGCGGTCGGTCAATGCTATTCACCCACAGAAGCGTTCATCATAACCATGAATGCAACGCAACTACACTTCACGTGGCTATCATCATCAGCTCACCACACTGTTCACGTTTTGCGCGTTAGCTGGCGTTTAAAAAATGGATCTAAGGATATACAACCAGGGCTTTCCCTTCGCGAGTGAGCCCGTCCGCGTCGACTCACTGCCTAGACCGGCACGTACGTGTGGCGCCGCCGGTGCTTGGTGATGGCGCCGACCGCCTTGTAGACGGCGAAGACGAGCGATCCGGCGACCGTCGCGGCCAGCACGTAGCCGCTGGCGGCGTCCAGCGCGGCGTCGTCCTGCGTCGACAGCGCGGGGGACGCCTGCGCTGCCACGGGTTCCGGGTGGTAGCCGCAGATCTGCTGCCACGTGCCCGTGCGCTTGACGTGGTTCTTGATGATTGCGTTGAACTCGTCGAGCGGACAGTCGAGCGTCGAGCATTTGGACAGGTGCACCTGCTCGCGCTTGTTGGTCGCGGGCGCCCACACGAACGTGCGCACGAAGTACTCCTCCTTGAGGATCGTGACCTCCGTCTTGTCACTGTGAGGCTTGCGAGCGCGCAGCTCGAAGAACATGGTCGTGCCCGGGTGCAGCGAGGTCGTGTTCATCGCGAGCGGCAAGCCCTCGAAGTGGAAGTCCCAGCCGAGCATCTTGCCCAGGCCGTGCAGCAGCTCGCGGTGGCCGTGGTACGAGTAGTAGCGGTAGTCGGTGACCGAGGGCGACGCCGGCGTCGCCGCCATGTTCAGGTTGGTGAGCAGCAGGTCGGCAAAGCCGCCGACCCAGTACGTGATTTCGCGGTCGGTCGTGTAGTACCGCTCCATGAGGTTGGTGAACGCGAGCTGCTCCAGCTTGGCGCGCAGCTCGGGCGTCACGCCGGGCGTCAGCGGCAGCTTCTCGTCGCGGTCGAACACGAACATGTCAGCCACGTCCTTGACGCCCAGCACCTTGTCCTCCCCGCCCTGGACCGTCGGGTAGTTCGCCACCGGCACGCCGCAGACCTCGCCCAGCTCGTTCAGCGCCTCTTCGTACTGCTCAAAGAGCTCCGGTGCGCGGTCGCGGGCGTAGGCCGCCAGATCGACCTGCAGCGTGGCGCGGCAGGGGCCCTTGGGTGCCGCAAACTCGTGCTCGTTGGGCAGCAGCTGCATGGTCACAGGCACGGGCTGGTGCGGGAAACCGCCGGGGCCCGTGCCGTCCGGGTACAGCCCGAGCCCGAGGGCCACGGCGCTCTGCGAGCAGCGCGTGGCCGCGTCCGCGCGGAAGTACGTCTGGAAGTGCTTATGGTGCTCGCCGCCGAGCGTGGGCGAGAGGAAGCCTGTCTCGTTGACGTACACGTCGCGCACGTGCTGGCCGACCGCGAGCAGCTGCGCCATGCCCACCTCCGTAAGCTGCTCCAGCGGCACGTGGTACGCGTCCAGGTTGTTGGCGTTCGTGGGGCACAGCGCGCGCACCACCGGGTTGGGCGCGCGGCTGCCGTGCCGCGACAGCGTCACCAGCCGACGCAGCTCACTATATCCATACAAACCCACGAAATAAGACTGCTTAGCGACCGGGCACGACGAGATGCGTGTGTACGCGCGTCTCTTATCCGGGCACTAACGGCCACGGAGGAATAAGATCCCATCACACTCGAGACGTATTATACCTTTCGTCGGCGGGGTCGGCGTGGACCAGCGCGGCGCCAATCGCGAGTAGCGACAGGAAGTGGAGCAGCATCTTGGAATTCTACCTGCGTGTGTTCCGGGCGCGGAGTTCGCGATCGGGGGGGGGAGGGGGGGGG
>JAADXW010000403.1:0-22976 GCA_023337975.1 Phytopythium ostracodes
AAATTGATGGATTCAAATTTTTCTGAAGATAAATATTTTGCAAGCTTGTATTTTGGCGGGAAATTACTTGTGGTGGACAACCAGCACACGAAAATGAAGACTCCATATTTTCGTTTGATGTACGTAAACCCAGATTCGTACTTAGGTTGATAACTAACATTTTGTTTCGCGCGGACTCATAGAGAATTTTAGAGGAGATCACGCTAGCAAGGATGTAAAAAGCACAGTCTAGTGCTGAGGAAGACAGTTCGAAGAGAGTTAAATTCTCAAACTATATTGTTTCGTGGTGTGACGTCGTAAGCTAAAATATACTCGGACCGACAGAAGACATTCAATCATTTAGCCATAGATTGTTGTCTGTTTATCAACTAAAACATTTTTTTGTTATTGAAAGCACAGTCCAATAAAGTCAAATATCCTAAATATAATCTTCTGCAGGGTAATTTTGCCCATTCAGACCACTCTATCCAATCCCCCTAACTACTCTGGATAGAATCCAGAGAGCATCAATCCTGAGCTACTTGAGCGCGCATGATTCCGCTACACTTTGACTCGGGCACGAGAAATCGGGAGGACGTTGACGCCTGCCATCTCCGTCACGGACTCGATCGCTTAACAGGTGCTCAGTCCGCCTAGAAGAGGAACAGTAGTAGTTGTCTCACTCACATATTAATTACTTACGCCACTCCACGAAACTGAAAACTCCATCGACAATCGCAATAATGGGCTTCACATCCACGTCCGCACCGACAATTTCTCGCAGTGCAGGGTCATCAATGCCAAAGGATCAATTAATATCGATGGGGTCTTGACTCTTCGGGTCGCACCGGCTACTTCATCTTCACTCATCACACTGAAAGCGACGGAGGATCTTGTGCAACGCCACGTAGATATTCACTGTGAGCGGATTCGAGAACCCGGGAGGGAGGGCGGCTGTATCGGGAAGGCCAAGCAGAAGATGCGAGTCGAAGCTCACGAGAGTGTTGATCGCGACCACATCCACCGGGTCCTGCTGAGGAAGCGCGTTGCCCGTCGTCTCGACCCGGTAGAGCTTGTACGAGATGGCGCGGCGCTCAACCTCCAAGGCAACGCAAAGTACGTACGCCACGCCTGGAAACGTGGCCCACTTGTTAGCCTTCCAGTCAAGCTACCCGTCGGTGTCTCCCCACACTCGCGTGTACCCCACCTCCACCTTGAGCGTGTGGAAGCCCGACCAACTCATGAGGCCACGCGGTAGATTCGCACCCAACGTCGGCATGATCAGCTCGTCCGGTCCGTAGCTCTCGTCTGGCTCATACTTGCGGCCCGTCGTCACATACGCAGCTCTATGTCCTGCGAGGTAGGCGCACGTACCGGGGATGTCGCGAATACACTCATTAAGATGGAGATTGGCGCGTCCATGCGTCTTGGACGGGAACTCCGCGATGATGACCTTCCCATCGGCCCACTCCATGTGCGTCGACTTGAGTACCTGGGCCTCCGACTCCACGAAGGCGTCCCACTCCGTCCCCGCGGCGTCGCACACGAAGACGATCTGTTCGGGAGATATGTTCATGGCCTGCGGCCAGTCGAGCGCGTCGACGGCGCGGTTAATTCTCGCGATGCTCATCTCTTGGCGACGCGCTATCGTGGTACGCCGTGCTCGTGCTGGGACGTGTCCACAGCAGAGTCTGGGAAAACGAAAGGTGTAACTCGACAAGGCTGCGAAAGTATGCAAGAAGTCACGTAGAAAGAAGCCGCGCGTTCCGAAGAGGTTCCCCGCGAACACCTTCTGTCACTTCCAGTCCTTGCCACCGGTCACGCGCAGTCGAAATGTGCCGGTCCGCGCGCATAAGGAGAAGTGAAGGCTTGCATCGCCGTGTCATTGCGCGTTACCGTCCTTTCCGGCCGCGTTACGTACTGTACTCCCCAACACACGCTGCTGGAGTGATGTTCACTTCAACCTGCACCGGGCGAAAAGTGCTGGAGAAGAGTGGTGTTCACTTCAACCATTGACGAGGCCTCCGGATAACTGGCGTATAATTCAGTATACCCTCACACGTATACTTGTCCCCCCTCTCCCTTCTTATCATTTCTATCCGCTAAAGTACGAGTCAAACCGTGTTTTAGCATGAGAAAAGACGGAGAAACCAAAGCGTGTAAACCCACCGCGGGGGTCGAAGGCGGCAGCAACGGCGGCGGCGACGGCGACGCGCTTCATTCGCCGCGGGCAGGAGGCGACATCAGAGTACCAGTGCGTGTACTAGTGCCTGTATCGTCCCTCACCGCCGATTCCCTCGCTGTGCCCCCCTGTCGACGCGTGCTTCTTTCTGGAAGAGGGTGGGTGATGATGTCGACTCAAGGCTGGTCCGTGCGCCGTCTTCTACTTGCGGTGGTGGCGATGGCGCTGGTATCTGGTTGGGCGACGCCGGCGCGCGGTTTCATGCATGACGCGGAGCGGCGGTATCTGCGGCAGCAGGCGCTCGACATGTTTTACCACGGGTACCACAACTATATGGAGCACGCGTTCCCGTGGGACGAGCTGAAGCCGCTGTCGTGCGCCCCGCGGCGCTGGGATCGGCGAGAGCGCGGTGACCTGGACGACGTGCTCGGCGGGTATTCGCTGACGCTCATCGACTCGCTGGACATGCTCGCGATTGCTGGCGACCGCGAGGAGTTCAAGCGCGCCGTGCAGCTCGTCGCCGCGCACGTGACTGTCGACCGTGACGTGACCGTGTCAGTGTTTGAGTCGACCATCCGCGTCGTGGGAGGCCTCATCTCGGCGCACATGCTCGCCTCGCCCGACTTTTTGGGCGTGCTCACCCCGGACGAGTACGACGGCGAGCTGCTGTCGATCGCGACGGACCTGGGACACCGCTTGCTACCGGCGTTCGACACGCCGACAGGGATCCCCATGCACCGCGTCAACCTGCAGTACGGAACGTCGCGTCTGGATGCGAAAACACACGCGTCCAGTGCTGTCACATGTCCTGCGGCGGCAGGCTCGCTGCTGGTGGAGCTGTCGTATCTCTCGAGGCTCACAGGTGACCCGGTGTTTGAGCACAAGGCGCGCGTCGCTGTCGATGCGCTATGGGATCGACGATCGTCGCTGGATTTGCTTGGCAGCTCGATCCATGTAGACTCGGGCCAATGGGTCCATGCGCACGTCGGCATTGGCGCGGGCCTCGACTCGTTCTTTGAGTACTTGCTCAAGTACCACCTTGTGAGCGGCGACGTGGCGTTCCTGCAGATGTTCAACCGGAGCTACGCGGCCGTTGAAACCCACATCAACCACGACGACTTCCACATCGAAGTCGACATGAACGTCGGTCGCAAGGCGATTCGAACGCGTCGGATCTCTGCGCTGCAGGCGTTCTGGCCAGGACTACAAGTGCTTGCTGGGGATGTGTCCGGTGCGATTCGAAGCCACGAGAAGCTGTTCGCGCTCTGGGACAAGTTCGGTGCTATGCCCGAACTCTTTGACCTCGCGGGCGAAGGAGTGATTAGTTGGGCGCGCTCGTCGCCGTTGCGTCCCGAGCTCATCGAGAGCACGTATCACCTGTACCAAGCCACGCGTGACCATCGATACCTCAAGATCGGCCGCAAGCTTCTCGAGGACATGCAACGGGTTTCCAAGGTCGACTGCGGCTACGCTGCCGTCGGCAACATTTACACACTCGCTGTAGAGGACCGCATGGACAGCTACTTCCTGTCCGAGACGGTCAAGTACCTGTACTTGCTCTTCAGCGACGACCCGAACGTTATTGTACCACCGATGCCGTATCCGATTGCGGTTAACTCCAGCCTGCGCGCCAACTCGAGCAATGCCAACAGCACGTGCAGAAGCAATCTGCGAGGAGCGGAAGCTGATGCCACGGTTAGCAACGCAAGCTCAAGGAGGCGCAGCCGATCCGACAACATCGATGAGTTCGCTGATGCCTCGTCCCGTAGGACAGTCGCGGCAGACAGTGATGGCGACATCCGTGGATGCTCTTGCCGTGTCGCCAACGCAAGCGAGACGAACACGTCTACCGTCTCAGGAGTTCCCGTATCCCCAGTTTCCTATTCGAAAGCGCTAAAGGCTTCGGATGTGGTGTTCAGCACCGAGGGCCACATTTTGCCCCTCTATTCGTCGCTGTTTCGACGCGACGGAAGCTCACCGTCTCAACGTCGCCAGGGCTCCACCAAAACGGGCAACCCCGCCATGTTACCATGGTGTGAGAATGGGAAAACAGAGGTTGCCAAGCACAACGCGGACCTCGCGCCGGCGCTCGAGCGGTCGGTTGTCCAGGTCGGCGTGTCTGTGAGGCGTGAAGACTCCCACGTGATGACACTAGTCGCGTCTCCAGCAAACTTTGGGCCGTCGATCACGTCGCTCGGGCATGTCGAAGCACCGCTCGCGCTGTTCTCAAGCGAGATTGGCGAAGCGTGTGCTCCTCTATCCCGGGCACTGGCGTCAGAAGTAAAGGGCAAGCTTGTTATGGTCACGCGGGGCACGTGCTCGTTCTCGGAGAAGGCCTTGGTGCTCCAGGACGCTGGCGCAGTAGGCGCGATCGTCATTAACTCGAAGGCCTCGAAAGCGAAGCACCCGGATCGCAAGTACGTGATCACGGACGACGCAGCTCATCACGGGCGGCGCGTCACGATTCCCGTCGTGCTCGTCTCTCGCGAAGACGCCACGACACTCCATCGAAGCGCTCTCGTTCTTTCGCAGACTTCGGTGGGCGACGACGGCGACGGTGAAGACGATGGAGACGACAGTGACACGCCACTCACCGCGTCACTGTCGCCCTGGCTGTATTAGCAAGACGACCGCATGTCAGGCAGTGTAGATGATGACGAGTATCCCGATCTGTATAGACCCGACCATGTATTCTCTCCATTTACGTATTGTGCATTCGCTGATCCTGTCTGCGTGGCATGTGTCATTCACAGATCGAGTGCTGGAAGCTGCGCCGCGTGATCAGGTAAGCCCATTCGACCACCTCTAGCTCTTACTATGCGTCATGAATACCCTCCGCAGCAGACTCGCAGCTTCGCCTGATCTCCTTGAGCGATTACACGTCCTCATCGAAGACGGTGAGGTCGACGCGCACCTGGTTGCCCTTGGACAGCTCCGAGTCGTCGTCGTCGGCGATCAAGTTGACGATCTTGTCGACGATGAACTGCGTGCGCTGCTTCTGGAGCGTCACGTCCTGCGGCTCGTCGTCCACGATGCTCGTGAGCATCCACTTGAGCAGGATGAGCCCGTGCTCGACGCCGACGAAGAGCCAGAGGCGCTCGTACTCGTCCAGGTGGCTGGTCGTGCGCCTCGACGTGAAGCACACGAGCGCGACGTTGGTGACCATGGCGAAGGAGCCCATGAGGTCGATGATGGTACCCCATGTACCGATATCCTGCGCGCCGCGAGGGTCGGGACGACGCGTGCCTCGGCACAGCTTGTGCGCGTCGATGCGGATCTCGAAGAAGTTGTTGAGCAGCGCGAGCGCCGGCGCGAGCGGGAACGCGACCACGAAGAGCGTCACGTAGCCGAACTGGATGATCATCTCGTTGTAGTCGTCGAACGTGCCCTTCTGGTCGTACACGTCAAGCGCGAGCTGGCGCTCAATATCGGATGCTTCGCGGCGCATGCCGTTCTTGACCAGCTCGGTCGTCGACGTCGGCGTGGAGGAATTCTTGTTCGACAGCTTCTGCTTGATCCACGGGAGCCCGACCTCGAAGAAGTTGCCCGACGTGAGGCGCAGCACGAAGATGATGCCGAGACCCATCATGAGCTCGTCCATGCAGCCTTCACCCAGCGGCTTGCACGTGTCGCCCTCGAACGTCGTCTTGATGAAGGCGACGTAGAAGAGACTCGCGTACGAGTTGACGAACTGGAAGAGGAAGGTCTTGGCGATCAAGTGGTCCTCGAACTCCGTGTCGGTGCGGTGGTTCTCATAGTTGTTGAGCTTTTGCGCCATGCCCGAGTAGACCGCGTTGAGGATCATGATCTGCACGGCGTTGATGGTCGACGCCACCGGCCCGCCGAACTGCACGCCGTTGTACGTGAACAAGTCCTTCCACTTGCCCGAGGTCGCCGCGTACCGGAACACGAAGATGCCGGCGACCACGCCGATCACCAGCAGAATGAGCATCAAGACGAAGAACTGCACGAACAGAACAAACGAAAGGCAACGTGAGTGACCGGCATCATCATCGCGTCAGAACAAGAGAAACGGGACGTACCAGCGAGCCCATGATGCGGCGGAAACGCGCCTGCGGGTTGAAGTAGCGGATGCTCGCGCCGTTGACCGGTGACTTGATCACCTCGCCCGTAAACTCGGGGCGTTCGACCTCCTCGTCCTCAAAGTTGGACATGCCCCACTCGAGTGCGATGCCCGAGTTGTACCGCTTCCAGTACTCGTAGTAGAGGCTGTCGGCAATCATCGATGCAGGTCAGTGATATTCCACCAAGCGGTCGGTCACTCACCGTCACGAGCGGAGGAGGAACTTACGTGGACCAGAGCGCCATGAAGAGGCCGAAGTACGGTACGAGCAGCGAGTCGGCCGAGCCTTCAAGCACGACGTTGATGAAGAGCAGGCCGCCCACGACGGACGGACCGATGAGCCACGTCGTGTAGTGGCCTGCGATCCAAGGGAGTAAGCACATCATGACAACATGAGCCACGACAGTCAACAGAAGTGAGAAGTGGGAAGCGCGAGCGCAACGCACCGAGCCAGGCGAAGTAGAGGCCGACTTTCTCGCCAAAATAGTCCTTGATGTCGGGCAGCGGCTGCGACCAGGGCGCGAACCGCCAGCTGAACCACTTACGCTTGAGTGCGCGCAGCTCCTCGCGCTCGTGCAGCGGGAAGGCGGCCACGAGGCACTGCTCCTTCTGCAGCTTGTCCAGGTTGAGTCCGCAGCCGCCCTCGCCGTGCGCCTTGATGATGTTCAGCATCAGCTTGATCCTGTGTCGGCAGCACACAAAACATGACGGCATGAGCAAGCGCGCCAATCACTGAGGTGGTCGAGTGCTACGAACCGGTCGATGCCACGGAACGGGATCTTCTTGGGGCCGTACTTGCGGTACGCCGGCTGCAGTCGCGGCTCGAGGTCGTACTGCGTGACAGAGAGGGTGAGCTTTTCTGTGGACCGCTTAGATCCATGATCGAACGACTTGAGCTTACCTTGGCGAAGAGGTTCTGGTACGGATCGCGGTGCGAGACGTGCTTGGCGTCCTCGATCTCGATGGGCGCGATGTGCTCCTCCGGGTAGCCGGTCTCGGCGATCTTGCGGATGTCGGCGGGATCGAACTCGACCTTGTAGTCGATGCGGTCGGCCTCCTTGCACAGGCGCAGCAGCGTGGCGCGCAGCTTGCAGAAGACGAGCTCGCGGTCGGACGAGTAGAACATCTTCGTCTCGATGCCGCCGCGCGCGAGCCGTTGCAGGATGGAGCGCATGGAGAACTCCTTCTGCTCCTTGGTCAGCTCGGCGTTCTCGTCGTGCACCTTGAACACGAGCACGTAGTCGTACGAGAAGCCGTTCTCGCGCTCGAAGGCCTCGTCCAGCTGCACGCGCACGTCCTTGGCCTCCACCGTCGCGTTCAGCGACGACCCGCGCCGCGAGATCGCCGTCTTGACCGCTTTGAGCCGCACCGCCGGCGCCTCGCTCGCCATGGCCGCCGCGACTGTCTGCGCGTGAATCTACTGCTGCGGTAAGCTACCAAGCCGTCGAATGGCAATGTAGCACGCTTCGATCGCTTAAGAAGATGCCTCAAGGGTCTCTCTTGTCGCGTCCGCTCGCCCAGAATGAACCGTTATGCCGCGCTGCCCGGCGCCTTTTGGAGCGGGAGGACGGGGGATTCGTTTCGCCGGCGCGCGCGCTCTTTGCGACTGGCCGGACCTGCTGCCCCAGAGGGGACGCGTCGCAACGAACGCCGCGGGCAATATATAGCGCGGCGAGCGGTCGCAGCGAAAGCGGCGAGAGCGCGTGCGCTTCTTCTCAATTATAGCTCCTCCTGCTCCTCGGATATGATGGCGGCGCTCCCAGTGCGTCGTCATGGCGATAATTTCGTCTTGGTTTCACTATGGAGCGCACCCACCTCGGCGCTGCAAAAAGTGTACCCAGCAGTGTGTCCAGTGCATCTTGTCCTACGGCGCCCCACCATTCCGTCCACTTATCGTCGCTTCTCATTGGCTAAAATGGCGTCCAAAATTGGTAGATCCACTAATACAAGTTTCTGATTGGTTATTTATTTTTACCTTAACTTTACCCCCACCTGCACGCCCCAAATGTAATCCTCCACCCATTCATCCACACAGCGGGAATGTACCTGGCGATGAGATGGGGAGGAAGAGCAGGAACAAGGCCAAGCGCGCGCGGGGACCTGACGTGTATGTAGTGGTCGCGGGCGGGGATGAGTCAGCTCCGAGGCAGGTCAACCCATGCGCGCAGACGGCCAACGTAGCGGACGGCGCCAACTGCACCCACAAGCGCGCGCGCGTGGAGCGGACGCGGGTGGACGACGACCTCGTCGATGATGGTCCGCTGAGCGCGGCGGACATGGACCAGTTCGAGCGCGACGGGTTCGTGCTGCTGCGCGACGCCTTCCCGCCCGATACGGCGCGCGCATGCCGCGAGCTGCTGTGGACGCGGCTGGCGCTCGACGGCATCCACCGCGAGGACGCGAGCTCCTGGGTCGACCGGCACGGCGTTCCAGGTGAGACTTTTGGCTGTCTCGTGACTGACATCACATACGAGATCTAACGGTGCTAGCGGGTACTACAGAGTGCTACACGGGCGAGGACGCGCCCGAGTGGGAGGACGTGATGACGTCGCGGCTGCGGGTCGCACTGGACCAGCTCTGTGGCTCTGGCCGGTGGGAGGACTTTGGACTCGGCTGGTGGATGATCACGTTCCCCGACCAGGCGGACCCGCCGTGGGGGGCCGCGGGCAAGTGGCACGTGGACGGCGCGAGCTACCAGCACCACATCAACAGCAAGGAGTCGGGGCTGCTCGCGATCTTTCTCTTCTCGGACATTGCGCCTGGAGAGGGCGGCACGGCGCTCGCCAAGGGGTCGCACAAGTGGATCGCGAGGCTGCTGGACGAGAACGAGCCGCGCGGGATGAAGGGCGGCGCCGTGAGCTTCCACGCTCGCAGTTACTTTGCCCAGCAGCTTGAGACGAAGCACGACGGCACTGTGTCTGACATGGTCGTCGAGGTGAACGGCCGCGCGGGTGACGTGATGCTCGTGCACCCGTTCCTGCTGCACGCACGGAGCAAGAATCTCGGCACCAAGGGCAGCGACTCAGTGCGGTTCATGTGCAACCCCAACATCCGGCTGCATCAGGAGATGGACCTGAACCGGGCCGATGGAGCGTACAGCGCGGTCGAACGCGCGATCGTTCGGGCTCTGTACGACCCGTAGGAGTCGTGAGGTACGGAGCAAGAGGTCTGCTTCATCTTATCTCATGAGGTCCGGATCGCAGTTTTGAAACAAGCGCTAAGCATGGACTTGGAGCAGTTCGTTTAACATCCACTCACCTCACAATTATGAGTCGATGCAGGCGGTACATGTATCAACAGCAGACACATACTCAGCCTGGCTGGTGGTAAATATGTGTTGTCGAGTGCATCAGAAAGCCCCCCACTTACTGGATACCACCAGCCCGAGTGCCTCTGCATCCAGAAGTGTTTGGGGGGTCGCGAGTCGCGAGCCGCCCGAGTCATCATCAACTGCTTTATCGCCACCAGAAGCTTGCACATGACCTGCATGTGCATGCTGATCGCCCCAGACACGCTCTCATAGTGTTCCTCGTACCCCAGAGAAGTGTTGTGAGCCAGCAACGCACTCCACATTGCAGAGGCCATGGGCAGTCAGCCCGCCACCTCGGAGAAAGCTGTGGTGGTGAATCGGTGGGAGCAGCTGGCGCGGTTGCTCCTTGGCATCGCACAGATGTTGTCAGCCGCGCCGCTTCTAGCCTTTCATATATAGTACTTGAAGCAAGACTTCACAAATTGATTGTATTTGAGCCTACCAATTATGACCTCCAATAATATATATCAGAGTTTACATTTTATCAATTGTATTGATCGCATTGAGCAACCGCCACCATCAAGGGCTCAACGCAGCAAGCATTAGCGCTTTGAGTTGGCTACACGGCACACTCGACGCGATTCTTTGCATCATTCCTTCCCCGCTGACCCGGTGGGTTCTCCTTGCGAGTATTTCCGGCCTCGCTCGCCTTGCCGTGTTCAATCACAACGACAGCACCGTCAGCGTCAATGGCTGATTGGTTGCTCACGGCGTTGATGGCACTGGATCGGAGTTGCTATTCCAAGCAAGCGCGTCGACATATTTATAATAAGCGCTGGGGATACCTCGGCATGCGCTGTTGTTGCATGTTGTCGCAGTTTTCTCTTCTCCTTCGTCTCGCTTTAGCTGCGAGCGCGAGAAGGGAAACGACAGCCTCCCGCTTGAGCCTACCATCGACCAGCCAAAAATACCTGGAGACCCTGCTGGCCCCTTCTAGTCGGTTAGTTGGTTGCGCACCTCAATAGGACGTCGCAGGACGCTGCCAAGAGCGATCGACCCGTCAACACGAGTAGTCGAGGCGCGCTGGCGACGGCACTGCGTCGATTCGATCGCTACAGTAGGTAGAGAGACCCCGACGAAGCGAAACATGGGCTGCGGGGCATCGCTCGCACAGAAGCGGCACGACGGCGGCCCGGCCAAGGTGGCGCCTATGGGCGCCGCGGCCATGGCCGCCAAGAACGGCGTGCGCTCGCCGCTCACACAGGATGAGATCAACTCGCGCATCGTGTGCTCGCCCGCGGCCGTCAAGGCCAACGTCACCAAGCGCCTGTCGGTGCAGTACGCGTACGTCTCGCAGCGCGGCTACTACCCGGACGGTGAGCGAGCAGACTTGATCCCCACATGCATGCATGGACTCTGGTCTGACTGACACGACGCGTGGCTCTTGTCTCCAGCGCTGGACAAGCCCAACCAGGACACGTTCACCATTCTCCCGGACTTCCACGGGGACCCGACCAAGATGTACTTTGGCGTGTTCGACGGCCACGGCACGACGGGCGACCTGTGCGCCAACTTCGTCAAGAAGGAGTGTCCGGCGCGGCTGCTGACGCTGCTGGACCGCAAGAACAGCGCCTTCCTCGAGGCCTACTCCAAGTCGTTCGAGGACGCCAACGCAAAGCTGCATCAGTCGCGCATCGACGACAGCCTGAGCGGCACCACGGCCATCTGCATGTTCCTGGACGGCGAGGTCATCCACGTGGCCAACGTCGGCGACTCGCGCGCCGTCATCGCCACCATGAGCGACGGCAAGCTCATCGCGCAGCCGCTCTCCGTCGACCAGACGCCCTACCGATCCGTGCGTCCATGATGTCGCTCGCTAGTGGCGTTCAACTCACAAAACTAACTCGACTGACCTCGCCGTGACCAGGACGAACGTGAGCGCGTCAAGCGAGCTGGAGCCCGCGTGCTTACCATGGACCAGCTCGAGGGCATCACCCCCATCCACGACGTAAGCCCCTCCAAGTCACTCTCGTAGTCGCTCGCTCGCTCTCTTGCTAACCCGCTCGCTTGATTCCCCCACGACCAACCGCAGAACTGGGCGGCAAACCTGAACGACCAGGTGGACGAGGACGGCGACCCGCCGCGCATCTGGTCGCCGTACGGCGCATTCCCCGGTACGGCCTTCACACGCAGCCTCGGAGACGAGATCGCCGAGGCGCTCGGCGTGATCGGCGTGCCCGAGATCACGTCGCTGCAGCTGAGCGAGGAGGACCACTTCGTGGTGATCGCGAGCGACGGCGTGTTCGAGTTCCTCACGAGCCAGGCGGTCGTGGACATGGTCGCGCAGTACGAGGACCCGCTGGAGGCGTGCCAGAAGGTCGTGGCCGAGTCCTACCGGCTCTGGCTCACCTATGAGCTGCGCACGGACGACATCACCGTCATCTGCATCAAGTTCTCCTTCAAGACGGACGCCTCGGCGCCCAAGATGGCGGCGCGGCAGGCGAGTAAGAAGAACATGGAGGCGCAGGGGCTGCGCCCCGTGCGTCGCGGAATGTCCAAGGAGAAGCGGCGCGCGCAGATGCGCAAGGACATGGCGCAGCTAGTCAAGGAGGAGGACCTGGTGTACCGCGTGGGCGACCACGTGATCCACAAGACGCCCGAGCAGCGGCGCATGCTCGAGAAGATCACGAACGGCAACTGGCTGTTCCGGCAGCTCACGCAGGCGCAGAAGGAGGACATCTTCGCCGTCATGGAGCGCATCGAGGTGCGCAAGGGCGACGTGGTGATTCGGCAGGGCGACCCGGGCGATAAGTTCTACATCGTCGAGTCGGGCAACTACCAGGTCACGGTGCGCAGCGAAGAGGACGCGAGCAAGGAGAGCATCGTGCACACGTACCTGCAAAAGCAAAACGGCGGCCCGGGCGCGGCCGCCAGCAGCACTAGCAGCACTAGCAGCACTAGCAGTCCGAGAGGACCCAGCAACGACGCCCAGCACGCGTCGTTCGGTGAGCTCGCGCTCATGCACAACAGTCCGCGGTCGTCCTCGGTCACGGCGCTGTCGAACGGCGTGCTCTGGGCGATCGACTGCCGCGCCTTCCGCCGCGTGTTCATCAAGGCGCCGACGTCCGTGCTCGTGCAGACGCTCAAGAAGGTGGACGTGCTCAAGACGCTCACGCAGGCGCAGCTCGAGCGGCTCGCCAACAACCTGACCGAGGTCAGGTTCCAGGACGGCGACTACATCATCAACCAGGGCGACGTCGGCAACACGTTTTACGTGATCCAGGAGGGCGCCGTGATCTGCACCATTTGGGAGGAGGACCCGGCGACGCACAAGAAGACCTCGCGCGAGGTGCTGCGGCTCAAGGCCAACCAGTACTTCGGAGAGCGAGCGCTGCTGAACGACGCCCCTCGCGCAGCCAACGTCATCTCGGTCGGGCGCACCAAGCTGCTCCAGGTCGGGCGCCGTGAGTTTGAGGAAGTGCTTGGATCGCTGCAAGATATGATCGAGGCCGACCGGCAGCAGCGCGAGGCGCGTCACACCTTCGAGACGGCCGTGAAAAACATAATCTACTCGCCCCAGACGCGCCGCAACTCGCTCGTGCGCACGCCGCTGCGCTCGCCCGACATGAAGTTCCGCTTCGTGGTGCAAACGACCGACTTCGGCTACTTGGCCGTCTTCCAGGGCACGACCGAGTTCGACCGCTTTGTCACGGTCAACGTCTTCTCGCTCAAGCAGGTCAAGCTCGACCGGCGAATTGACGAGGCCGTCAGGTACATGACGACCCACAAGACCATCCGCCTGGACTCGCCGCTGCTGCCCGAGATGGCCACGACCTGGAAAGATGACCGAGCTCTCCACGTCTCGTTCGACTCTGCCATGGTCACGGACTTGGCCACGCTGCTGGCCGAGGAGAAGCTTGGGCGGCTCGAAGAACCCGTGGCACGCGTGCTTGCGGCGCAGGCATTACTCATGATCGAGTACATCCACAACGCCGGCTACGCGTACCGCAACTTGAGCAGCGACTCGATCACGCTCGACATCCGCGGGTACCTGCAGCTGCACGACTTCCGCCACATGAAGAAGCTGCCGGATGAGACGCGGACGTACACCATCTGCGGTACGCCCGAGTACATGGCGCCCGAGATGGTCTCGGCGCGCGGCCACACGGCTGGCGCCGACTTTTGGGCGCTCGGCATCCTCGTGTACGAGATGCTGTGCGGCCAGACGCCGTTCGCCATCAAGTCGGACGGCAACCTGAACGACAAGGACGTGACCATGGCCGTGTACTCCAAGATCTCGCGCCACCAGAAGAGCGACCTGGTGTTCACGCGCGAGGACCTGTCGCCCCAAGCACGCGACCTAGTGCGAGAGCTGCTGGACCCCGTGTCGGACACTCGGCTCGGATGCCAAGGCGTCGTCGACATCAAGAAGGGCGGCTCCGTCATCCGCGCGCACCCGTGGTTCGAGAGCATCGACTGGGTCATGCTGGCGTCCAAAACCATGGACTGCGACCTGGCCGATCCGCTCGCGCGCATGTTCGAGGAGCAGCTGCGCGTGGGCACCGCCGTCGAGCAGCCCGTGCTCGAGCCGTACTCCGGCGACCTCGACTGGCTCGACAAATTTTAGAGTGGGGGGCTTCATGTGCACTTCACCACTCGGACCTGAGAGAGATAAAGGAGCAGGATGATTTAGAGCCGCACTGGCACTATCCGACGTAAATGGAAAGGGGAATATGCAATACCTTTAAATATTCGCACGTCTCGGAGCAACCGTAGCCTTCGCTTCTTTGTTCCTCTGCAGCAAGCACATCATCGTCAGCGGGTTAAACGCATTGGCCTGTTCACGAGGGAACGAAACGCCCTCCAGAGGAAGCCGTGAGTTGTGCCTTGACGGTGTATTCCCGGGTCAAATCAACTGGCCAAGCCTTGTTCTGGTCTGATCACGCGGTCGTCTTCGGTGGCCGTAGAGTCGACGTCGTGCGGTGGAAAATGGGAATCGAGACGCGAGGCGAGATCTCAGTGAACGCTTGCGTCTCGTCGTCCTGTAAAGTGAGGGACACGAGAAGCGCAACATGTAACCATTTTAGGTCAGTCACGATACGAACGCCAGCACTGTGGTTCAAAGAGATCAAGCGCCCTACTTCGTTGTCGGCGCCGGGTACTCGGTCGTGGCGCACGCATATCGACACGGAGAACGTCGTCGGGTCCGAAAAGGGCGAGACGGTCAGCGGAATCGAGTGGTCAAGAGTGAATCGAAGCGAGGATTGCTGGGGACCAAGCGCAGACAATGGGACCCGGTGGAACTGGGTCTCACCATCGGGCAGCACGCTCTAAATCGAAGTCAAACACACATTAATTAGTGCACAGAATCACACGATCATCATAGCAGCGCAGAAGCAATCGACTCACCTTGACGAACACCTGGGAGATATCACGAACGCACTCGACAACGGCCTGGACGCGGTGGGTGAACAGCCAGTTTGCTGTGATCTCAAGAGGCTCCTTGGGAGGTTGGCGACGTCCGCCATCGAAGAATATACTCGCGCTCGCCTCAGCCAAAGCAATACTGCTGGCGCCGGTCCTCTCCTTATCCGCCGGTAGACTTAGCCATGTGTGCGGCCATGCTGAGCGGGCGACGCGCACAAACTCGCGCGTGATTTCCTCGACGCTCGACGATTCGCGGACGGCATCAACGCGGAACCAGACGCCAGCAGCTGATGAATCTGGCGAAGAGGAGGAGGATGAAGGTTGTGTTCCGGACAAGAGCTGCTGTATCCGTGACGCATCACGCGCAAGTCGTCCAATCACCACCGATCGATCAGCATCAGCAGTCGAACTCGCAGTGTCTAGTGTCACGCCGATCCTTGCGAGTAGCACTAGCTGCGAGTAGCACACAACGAGCACCAAACGTCAGCTATCGCGATGCACTTGCAGCATTCACGATGTCGATTGTTGGTGAAGATGTCCACAAACCTGCAGCAATTCGGAACGGCAGGTAGCGCTCAAAGCAAACTGCTTGACGAGAGCCGAGCGCGAGAGATCGATCAGATTGCGGCAGTGGCGGGTTGCCTGAAGCGGTATACGCGCAGATAGGGCCGGGATTGCTGGCGAATCCGACATGTCCGCTGAAAGCGGCCGGAGGCATTCCTTCAGTCGAATGAGCGTCTCTGCGACGCGGTAACATGTTGGAAGTGCACTCTCGACCCCAACGCAAGATCGAAGCCGCTGGATCTGTAAATTGACGAACACCACGGAAGTCAAGGACACTGTCTCATCCATGATATGTGACTGCATAGCCATAACCACAGCGCACATACCGCCTTCAGATAGGACGCCGTCGCTCCGCTGTCTGACATTGCCAGCGGTTGAACCAACAGTGCAGCTGCTTCACCAACACCCGCATCAACACCAGGACTTGGTGATTTTGAACCGTTCTTGGCGCCAATAAGACGCGTAAACGCAGACTTTGGAGCTGCGGCGGTGCCCGAAGACGTCGAGACTGACACCGGGATATATGCCTTGCCCAGAAGCAGGGCGCAGCAAATTTTGTGCTTGTTGCTGCTACCGCCAGCTTGATTCGCGAGTCGATCCGAGAGCGACGAGTTGACACGCAGCACCGGTGCGCACTTGTCCCCAACCGCCGACAAGACATCGACAAGTTCGTTCGGGAATCCGGCATCTTTTCGTTTCGCACCCCGCAATTCCGTCAAGTCGTCGACTCTATCCGCCACTTTCAGTGCGAAATCAAGCGTGCGACTCACGGCCGCAACGCTGGTGAGGTTGCAGGTCGCCAATATCGACAGCACCGTGGTCAACCATTTGATTGGATCAGCGGGAGATGCCGATGGCAATCGCAGCAGGCTGCTCATCTGTAGAGTTAGCAGCGGAAGGGAAGCAAGTGCGTTAGACGAGAAAAATTAGCACGAGCAAAGCACAAACGCCAATCAGTACCTGTTCAGTCGTCAGCACGATGTCGTGGTCGGGGAATTGCTTGTGAAGGCAGGCGACAAGCTGCTTGAGCGAAACTGCGAGCACTCGGCGCAGCGACATCTTCCCGCTCGATGTATCCAGTCGTGCAAGCACATCGAAGTGCGCTGTAACTACGTGGCAAAGCGCTCGCTCGCTCCAGATGATGTTCGCCAGACGAGCACCCGAGTCACCTGATCGCGCAGTCAACGTCTGCGCCATACGCGCAATCGTTCGCGATGCCTCTTCCGCGACCCGCGTGGATGCATCTTCCAGCAGCGACAGCAGCGCGCCGCTCGACATCATGCGCACCGTCTGCATCTCGACATCGCCCACTTTGTCGCCTGCGTTCAGGCCATCGACCGGCGTCTTTTGCACGGCGTGCTCAACGATCGCACGATCGACACACGAGCGCGTGCCAATGAAGCTACGCAGTGACAGCGCGCACTCGACGCGCACGCTCGCAGCGACGTCGTTGCTGGCCATGCAGAGCAGGTAGAACGCCATTTCCTGCAACACAAGACGACGACTTGACGGCACGGTCACAGTAGCAGGGAAGAACGACGAGCGAATCTTGAGCCGCTGAGCGTGCGTCTCCGTCACGAGCGCCGTGATCGCGCGTGCTGCGAGGACGCGCACCTCCTCGTCGTCGCCATGAAGTAGGAACGTCGCAAGCCGGTCAAAATGCTCTCCCATCTTGTCCATCGACACCTCCGAGCTGTCACCGTCGTCGCTGGTGATGACCAAGCCGTGATTGGCGTCGTGGAGCCGCAAATACCCGCGCAGGCAAATGGCCTGCATCCCCGCGTCGTGGTCACGCACGCACGTTGCGAGCAGGCGCGCGACCTGCGCGAACCGGCACGACAGCATGAGGCAGTCGACGACGATGCGCATCATGTCTCGGCGCAGCTTGAAGTCCTCGCCAACGCTCAGGCACTGCATCAGCTGCTCGCCCATGGCGTCCACCTGGATCATGGGCTCCACCACGGCGGCTTTCACCGCGAGCAGCGAGCGCAGCCCGCGCACAATGGCGCCCACGACGATCGCGCCGCTGCTGCCAGCGTCGCCGCCGCCTTTCGCTTGGTCCTGCGCCTTGGACTCGCCGCCGGCGGCGTTCGCCTTCTGGTTCTCCTGGAGGAACGCGAACAGAAAGTCGATTGCGGCGTCCGTGAGCGCACCGGGGGAGATGGCGGCCTCGCTGAAGCGCAGCAGCAGCTTGGCTTGCAGGTGCGGGTCCGCCGTGACCATCAGCTGCGCGCGGATCGCGTCCAGCGCGTCCATCGGGTGCGGCGCGCGCTCCGCCGCGGCGGTAGTCTCTTCTTCTCCTTCTTCTTCTTCCGCCGGCGGGTCCCCCTCGAACCGGGGCGTCGCCGGGTTCAACAGGTCCACACGACGCGACCCGCCGTCGAAGCGGCCAGTAGGTACCGCTGATGGCCGCTGGCGCTTGGCATCGACGCCCTCCGTGCCCTTCGCGCCCTCCGCGCCCTCGAACGCGCGCTTCCCCGTCGACATCGTCGCCGCGAAAATGCTCTGTTTGCTTATCGACCGACACTTGGTGAAGTGGCGTCTTGTTTCCCCCTTGTGGTGCGAGGTTACGGTTATGGTTACGTACAGTTTCGGTTTCTTGAGTAGTTATGGGGTACACGGGTGGGTTTGAGACGATGACCCGTCCTTAAAACGGGTCCTGAACCCAATCGTATACTATACACTATACGACTGAAAGTATACGTGCTTGTCACGTTTATCCGGACGCCTATAAATATACACCATCTCTGCTTGAAGTCGATGGCTGCATGTCCAACATCAGCCGCAGCTTCCTTGATGATGATGCGGCCGGGGATGGCGGGACGCAACGACGATCGGCGTATACTGCCGGCAGGCGACCGGCGTGGGTGGTGGCGTGCCCAGTGCGAGACGGAGGAGGCGGCGCCGGCGGCGGTGGCCGCGCGCCGCGCTGCGCAGGAGCAGATGCTGCGCTTCCAGCAGAATGCGTGGCTCGCGCGGCACGCCAAACATCGACGCTTCGAGTTCTCGGGCGAGCAGAAGCGCATGCTGCGGCGCTGGTTCGACGCACTGGACGCCGACGGCTCGGGCAAGATTTCGGTCGAGGTGTGTGCCTGCGTGTTAATGCAATGGAGCGGGCGAGGAGAGATCGATTTCACGGTGGGATGTCTGTTTGTCCAGGAGCTGGAGGACCCGATGCTGTCGATCGGCGTTGTGAGCGACCCGAAGGAGATCCAGGACGTCGTGAGCAAGCTCGACAAGGACGCGAACGGCCTGATCGACTTCCAAGAGTTCGTCGACTTCCTCACGCCCAACTCCAAGCAGAAGCTCGGCGGCAGCCCCGAGAAGCACGAGACCATGTTCCGCCAGCTCACCGAGAAAATGGAGGTTAGTTGGTCGAATCGATTGCTGACCACTTATTTCGCTCGAATTGCTGCTCATTACCCTCTACTTTTGCCCAATGACAGCACCAAAGCGCCGGGTACCTCGAGATCAACACGCAGCTGTCCATGGAGCGTCGGCGCTTTATCCTCGACGCCATCACGAGGCGCTCGGGGCAGTCGGTGCAGGAAGACCTCGCGGACATTTGTCACCGACGAAAGAGTCGGCTTCCTTCCACCGTTAATACTCACGCAGCTCCTGCTTCTCCTGTCGCCGACGCGGGGCCACCAACGGAGCAGGCGTTGATAGACTCGGCGTTTGAACGAGCGCTGGAGCGCAAGAACAAACTGGCGGCCCTCGCAGATCGCCAGCGGTCTGAAGTGCGCTTCCAAGCGCTCGAACGAGTGCTGACGCGTAACTTGAAGGTATGATTACCACCGATAGGCGCGTCAAGGCTGTTGATCCTCTGTTGCATGCTTCATTGGATGCATGGGGTGACTTACTGGTCGGTCGCGTGATAGCCTAATGATGTGCTCATATGCTGTTGACAACAGAAACTCGAGCCTTTAGGGCAAGGTCGTGACGTAGCAGGAAGAGCTACGGCTCATCGTGCTGGTCATTTCCAAGGAATGCGACGAGATGTCTTGACGCCAATCAGCAGCATAAGCGCAGCACTCCACGCCCGCGCGAATGCCAAGGAATGACCTGAAGCGGTAGAAGGCAACGCACCGAAGCACCGAAGCAGTTGGCGCGCTTCGCTTTGAGTTATTTACTGAGCCGGATACACTGGCGCGTTCTTGCGCGTGAGCTTGCGGATCAGCGATGTTTTTCGAGATCGCGCCTTTGGACCTGTCTGCTGCGATTTGGAGACGCTCGGCGGCGAGTACGACGAGTCGAAGCAGCCCATCCTGCGCTCAATATAAGTAAGCGCGTCAGTCGTCAGCTTACCGACGCCTCAACACATTCTATGGACGTGGCCGTACGCTCTCATGCGGTCCAGGAGGTCCTCGTGCAGTTGCTTGCAGTCGGCCTTGATGCTCGCCTATGTCGGCATCAACGCGTACGACGAGTGAGCACGGGCACCGACATCATCCGCATCGTCAAGAGCCTCGTACATGGAAGACGATCTCAAGCAGCATCCCGTTCAGCGCGTCAAAGGTGATTTGCGTGCGCAGCAACGAGCCAAAGTCGACTTCTCGGAACTTCCGATGGGCCACGAGCTGCAAGGACCGCGCCCACCACTGGAGGCGCCGCGGTTGCTGGCGCAGCATCACCTTGACGATCTTGGACTTGCTGTCAAAGTGCGCTATCCGCGACTCGATGCACTGCGCGTTCGCCGTCGTCGCCTCCTGCGAAAAGAAGTTCTCGAGCGCGGCGACGTTGATGTGCAGGTGGATTTTGTAGTGCACTATTTGAACGCGGGAGCGGTGCCGAGTCAGGAACCGGACGACCCCGATCAACGATCCAGCGATGATGAGCATCCACGAGACGTCGATGAAGAACCACAGGCCTGGACGGTCCAGGATCTTGTACACGAGCATTTCGTTTGCCCATTCCATGGACGGGACGTGACCTCCGTCGATGCCAAGCAGGTTGCCGTCGGTGATCCGGTCAATGATATCAAACGCCAGGATCGCAGCAAACAGCACCAGCAGCACGTCGAACGACGAGTCCATCCAGCGCTCGTTTGACCGGTCGGCGTCCGCCAGCACGCCCACGTTTCGCTCCACGCCGAGCATGATGCTCTCGAGGATGTTCTTGGCGGTCGTGCCGTTTTGGCTCTGCACCTGCTTGAGCTTGGCGCGGAACCCTCGCAAGAGCTTGGCCAGGTCCTTGCACCGAATCTCGAGGTCGGTCAGCGTCTTCCGAAGCTGCAACTGCGTGTACAGCATCTTACCCGACTCGTCGTCGGGACAAGCAGGCAGTTTCAAGCTGCGCATCGAGTCCCGCAGCAGCTGGAGGATCTCCTCGAGCAGCACGAGGTCGTGGGAGCACTGGTTGACCTTCTGTCGCGTGTTCTCAAGCTCCTCGGGGTTCTTCTCAAAGTGCTTCATGTACGAGCTCGCTCGACTTAGCACGTCGCCGAGGATGAACGTCCGCTTGAAAAAGAACCGGATGAAGAGCTCCCGCGACAGCAGCGCAATGTGTGCGACGGTCAGCGGCTCGTGCTGGTTCGCGTTCGGTCCGATCAGCAGCATGCCCTCTCGCCCGATCAAGATCTTGTCGTCGGCGCTCAGGTCGTAGACGGCGTGGATTTCGCCCAGGATCTGCTTGAGCTCGTTCTCCTTCTCGCCTCGGTCCAGGTAGTCTCCCGCCGAGAGCTTGGGCGAGATGCCGCTAGCCGTCAAGAGAGAGAACTTGTTCCGCGAGCGCGCGTCGCTCATGAACAACATGTCCATCAGACTGCGCTGGTGCGGAGACAGCAGGTCGTTCAGGATCTTGGACGAGTCGAGGTCAATGTCCACCAGCAACCGCGAGACGTGATCAACGCAGATGAAGTCGGCGGGCCGGTCCTGGATGCCCTCGATGTACATCCCGTAGATGATGGTGCCGTCGCCGTTCACGTGCATGCCAAAGCTTTCAATCTGGACGATGCCTTCCTCGTGAGGCATGTGGATGTCGGCCTCAAAGTTGGTGAAAGAGTCGAACTCAAAGTCCACGACCGCGATCTTTGTCAGCCCCGGCTGGATGTCCAGGCACGTACTGGTGGGCGTGTCGTCGAGCTCCGAGGTGAAGAGCCCTCCCTGGCATCTCTCCAGCGAGCCCAGTCGATCGTTTAGCGACACGATCTGATTGGGGCCGAACGGAATCCACTCGCCAACCATGACACGCACGTTCTCGAGCACAATCGCGAACGACAGTTCGTCCTTGATGGCGTTGATTCCCTGCTTGCACTTCTCCGCCTGAGACGCGTTGGACGAGAACGGGGCGTCGTTGCGGACAAGGCAGCGCGGCAGGTACGGGCTCGAGACGTACGAGACCTCCTCAATGTCCGTCACGCGCGAGATGTAGACCGACCCGTCGTTCCGCACGAAGCGGAACTTGCCGTCGTCCACGTCGAACGTGATGCTGAGCAGCTCGTTGTCGAACAGCACGAGGCCCGAGCGCGCCGAGACCAGGTCGTGCTTGTTGCTGGTCGTGATGGACAGGAACATGTCAATGCTCTTCCGCTCGTGCGACGGGAAGGTCTCCAGCAGCGTCATGCCCGTGGGCGTGACCTGGTAGGCCGTGGACGGCTGGAAGTCCTCGCTGCACGTCTTGAGCGCCTTAATCAGGTCGTGCTCGCGCAGGTCGTCAATGGCGGCGCGTGCGTCCTGGCTGATGTTCATCCAGATGCGGCGCGACTGGCCGTTCTTGACGATGTTGGTGCACACGGGCGAGTAGTCGTAGTCGAGGATGCCCTGCACGATCGCTTCGTACACCATCACGAGCAGCGGCAGGTTGCGCAGCCACTTCTCCTCGTCGTCCGTCGACAACGGGTACATGGCGAACCGTGAGAGCAGATACAGCAGCCGCAGGTGGTTGGCGCCCCACTCGGTCGACTGGCCGCCCCTCGCGCTCGCCATGGCGCCGCCGCTGGACGCCAGGACTCCGCGCCGGTCCACGAACAGCTTCTCCTCTACGCGCTCCGGCACGCCGGCGCAAAAGGAGTCGAGCAGGGCGCTCGAGAGCCGCCGCGGGCGGTCGCCCGAGTCTCCAAGCTCCATCCCTTTTTTCCTACTTCTCGCCTTTTTACTGTTGACAATGATACTATAGCGAGGGGGTCACGACGCGACTCGTCGTCGTCGTTGAAGTTGCCGCGTACTAGGTTACCTCGATAAAGTACGAACGTGTGACATGCTATATACGTTCTTAACTATTTTAAGGAACTGTAACATGGGAGATAAAGTGTGCGCCATAATTATACAGTCCTGGCCAAAAGTATATGAGGTCGTGATTTTCGCGTGATTCTCAACCAATAGGAGCGCTAGACAGCTCAAAATTGACCAAAATACTCCTAAAAGCGTATTTGACACGATGGCAGCATTTTTTTGCCGCACTGGAATCGAGTAAGAGATCGAACCAGAGTGGGGTCGAAAATCAGGGTGGTCAAAAGTAAATGAGATTTTCAAACACCCCATGTTATTTAG